>JAESVK010068819.1:0-13623 GCA_017140935.1 Hamamelis virginiana
CTTTTCATGCTAGCCCAACCAGCACCACCGCGGCCACTTCCAGCAACCGCCATCTCTCTCTCTCTCTCTCTCTCTCTCTCTCCCTCTCTCTCACCCACACACACAATTGTAATACTATTACTGTAAGTGTGTCTTCGATATATATATATATATATTAGAGAGGTCTTACAGTCAGTATATATATATATATATATACACATACACAAAAAAAGGTGTGTGTACGCATTGAGAGGTTGGGATATGGACATCGCGGTCCTGATTTTTTGGATGTCATACGAGAGCTCTTAAAATATTGCCCCTAACTACCATATATTGAAAAAGAAAAAAAAAATTGCGTGTAAAATTTTAGTACTTTAATCTTAATTTCTCATAATAAGCCAAAATCTACAACAATCAATTCACAAAAAGAGTTTTCAATAGGCTCACTCCGAATCTCCTATCACCGATTCCCCATTACAAAACCTATAACAATCAAATCAAAAAGAATGTTTTCAATAGGCTCATCCCGAACTTCCTTTCATAATTACAAATATAATTAAATTAATAAAGAAGATCTACAACAATCAATTCACGAGGAGGATTTTCAATCGGCTCACCCCGAACCTCCTGTCATCATTACAAATATATAAAACAAATAAACAAAACCTACAACAATCAATTCACAATGAGGGTTTTCAATATGCTCACCCTAAATCTCCTATCATCATTACAAATACAACAATTCTATTCGATCGTCCATCATTTTTGTCCTCCCTTTTCGTCCTTCCTCGTGCATCCAACCAACTTAAAACAATTATTTTGAAAAATTGACCCTTCGATTTAATGCTCCACTTATACGTATTAAGAATGCAAAAAATCACATTGATCTAATGGTTGGTTTTTCAAAAAATAGACTGTGACAGTTTTTCATAATTTTTTCATTATATTTTACAATTTTTTTAATTTTTGAAAAAATTACAAAAACTGACCATTGGATCAATGTGATTTTTTTACATTCGTGATAAGTATAAATGGAATATCAAATCCAACGGTCGATTCTCAAAATACCTATTCCAAGTTGGTCAGATACACGGGGGAAGACAAAAAGGGAGGACGAATGAAAATTTCCTTATAAATATATCAAACAAATAAACAATTCATTCACAATGAGGGTTTTCAATTGGCTCACCCGAAACATCCTATCATCATTAAAAATATGTCAAATTAATAAACAAGATTTGATTACAACTCTTGAATACAATTCTATTAAAATGAATATAATTCAACTATATTTTCCATAAATGTGTTAAACAAACATAGAACAATGATACCAAGAAATCAACAAAAATCATATTCTAAAGAAAAGCACAAAAAAAAAATAAAAAAAAAAATAGAGACCAAATAGTAGAACATATGTAGTATATTGGGATTTGGCCGCCCTTTGGGTTGCCCTTGAATAAAAATTAGTTGCCTATTTAGTTAATCACTGCTAAAACCAAATTTGATGCCCCTAAATTTTAATAAGAAATTGATGCCCAAGGCCATGGCCTCTTAGGCCTACCCTCAAGGTCGGGTCTGGGTATGGATGTGCTAACACACTTACGATGACCTGAAAGTTGACTGATTGAACCTCAATCATACCTTCAACTATGGTATTATTGTATTCTCTTATATAAATAATATTATAATAAATTTCATTTTTCGTAAAGTTCTGTACGATTGGGCTAAATTCTCTGTTTCAAGAAATTTGTGCAGATTGTACGAATTAAAGTCGTCATCTATGAAGCCGTGATGATCAAATGAGCATTAAATGAGCATTCAGAAAAGATCAGCTAGAGTCATTGAAGTGCGAAGAAGTCTGCAAAAGATCTCTGCTGAAAAGTCAAAATTCCTCATATCTATCGATAGCCAGGAGTTCGCTATCGATAGAGGGGCTATCGATAGCGCTCTTTCGCTATCGATAGTGGTCAGGCGGCTGAGGGCATTGTTAGATATTTTGAGATATTTTGAGGGTATTTTCGTCTTTTACGATTTCCTTCTATATATACACGTGTGACGACGACTTTAAGGGGGTTCAAGACTTTCGCTCTGAATCATTACTCTGCTATTTTAAATAGACTTCAAGTTACAGTTTATTTTTGCATTTTATTCGGCAGTTTACTTTTTCAGCAATTTCCAATTTCTGCAATTTTTCTTTTAATGCCTGGCTCAATTCTCACTTGAGGATTGTTCTTTATTTATTTCAGCCCTTTTCTTTATTTATTTCAACCCTTTTCTTTATTTATTTCTGTCATTTTCCTTATTTCTTCAATCATTTAATTACTGCTTTTATTTTACTTTTTCATCCCGTGAACCCTTAGAGCTTGTCATGGATAAAGGATATTCTCCTCCATTGATGTGTAGCTAATACTCCAAGCTTGGGTGAGAATGAAGTTGGATTCGTTATACAATCCTATTTTATAAACATCCCTCTATTTGTATTATGTGATTGCATAGTTGTGAAGGTTTTACCGCACACTATCGCTAAATATAATATCATATAATTGTACATCTGTGATTGCAATTATATAATTATGCAATGGTTCTTACTGGTATGAATACAAACCAGCATGCTTTATTCCTCATTTAAGATGGATAGCGATATTCCATTCTTTTCAAGGATAAACCTGCCGGTCCTGTATTCATAATCTTTTTGGGACTTCCTTCTTGTAGTTGGAAGAACCACCATACATAATTACTATATTGAGGATTTTATAAGATAAATTGTATAATTGAAATTCAATGGGCTTCTCACCCAAGTTCCGCTCATTCCACCAATTAATTGCATTTTTAACTAAGCTGTATTAAATTACTGCGTTTTCGCTTCGACCCAATCGGAGCATTTCCCACCAACCAATTTAATTGACAATATTCTTTCCACTTGAATTAATTCTAAAAAGTCTTTTATTATAAACCTGCATTTCCCAGTGGTTCGACACCCGTGCTCACTAGTCACAATCGAATTGAGATTATCAGTCACGAGGTTTTATAAATTAATTAATCTTGATCACTGACAAGGAATAATCTCCCTTGTCTCTGAAGCGATCACGCGCGTCATTCTACGGAGAGGATGATCTATTTGATGGTGATGATCCTCTCCACGGTACAGAGCATAAGTCGAGATTTGAAGCATCACCGTGAGGAAAATGTCGAGCGTTGGGTCGCTCTACACCAACGCCTCGATACGGCGGACGCACAGCTCAACGGCATCGCGAGGTGCCATCTAGATCGCTTTGGTCCCCCCCCACCTCCTCCGCCTCCACCTGCTCCTCCTGCTCCACCGGCCGGTGGCGAATCCCATGTTGGAGAGGACTCGGACGATTTCTTTTCCTCTTTATCAGAAAACTGAAGGCCACTTGGGTTTTTTTTTTTTTTTTTTTGATGAAATTTTGTGAAAAAACAATTTTTTGTGAAGTTGGAAAGGTTTCTGTTTTTTGTGATGCATATGGAAAAAATAGTAACTTAGGTTTTATTTATGTTGATATTATTACTCTGCAAGAAATGAAATGCTCCATTGATATATATATATATATTCGTATGATTCACTGATATTTTTTTAGCTGTTTTGATGGATATGTTTTGTACTTTTTCATTCGGTTTGATGAGCATGAAGCTTCTCAAAGAAGCTTCTCATATCATGCGTGGGGGACACACAAGGGCGGGTGCTAATGTGTGGCGAAGTGACACCCAATCCTGGGTGCAATGGTGTGGTCAAGTGACACAGAATTCTGGATTTTTTTGAAAAGTTGATTAATTCTCACTTATACACTAATGTTAATAATTTGTTAAATTTGGTAAAGTTTGACCTAATATAATAATTACTAAGATTACAGTTTATAATCGTTTACATTCATTTGGATTAAAAATATTAAAGTTTGTTAATAATTTGTTAAATTTGGTCAAGTTTGACCTAATATAATAATTACAAAGATTATAGTTTATAATATTTCACATGCATTTGGATTAAAAATATTAAAGTTTGTTAATAATTTTTTAAATTTGATAAAGTTTGACATAATATAATAAAAACAAGTGAGATTACACTTTATAATATTTCACATGCATTTGGATTAAAAAGATTAAAGTTTGACCTAAATTTGGTCAAATAATTAATTTGATTCAAGTTTATAATAGTTTACATGCATTTGGAATAAAAATTTTACGTAATAATAAAATTTATATTAATTTTTTTTCATTAAAACTTAGTATATAAAATACCAATTTTATTACTGGCAAAAAAAAAAAAAAAAAAATGAAATAAATTTTAAATATGGATGGAGGTTGGGAAACAATTTTTTTTTTTTTTTTGTCATCACTAATCATTGCTTCCAAGATTGGGATATGAACCATGTGTGCTTCTTGGATATGCACTATTAATTGCATATCCAAGTGGACGCAGCTTGGCTGCTTGGGTCCTCCATTGGTTAATTGCACAACAATTAAGGCCTTAAACTGATATCCTAGTGTCCTAGTAAAACCAAATCAGTATACAAAAAATGAAAAAAGGCAGGTAACAAAATATAGATAAACACAGAAATTCATCGGATTCTTGCCCAATTTAAAGGGAAATGGAATTGAATATAAAATAAAAAAAAAATCAAAATATATACACACAAAATCCCACTATCCGTGGGCACAACAAAGAATTACTTGTTCACAATTTTTTTCTATTAACATAAACCTGTGTCATGTAATAACCATTACAAAAACTATCATAAACAATCCTCATTACAGTTTCTTATAAAATAACAACACATTGAAATTCATCCATAGTTTTTGTTCAAGATATCCATCCTGTCATGAAAATTCAATACAAAACTGAAAACTTTGTTCAAAGGGTGCTTGGATTATGAGAATTGAACAACGCCGTCACCTGTAATATAACAAAGAGAATGTCATTTCTCAAACAATTTCAATGTATTATTAAATTTGAAATAATGCAATTCTAAAAATGTAAGTCAACTACTCATACCCTATTGATACAATGAATACAAATCCCTGAAGTCTTGAACCGGCGTGAGAGGTTCTCCTTCCTGATGGTCCTCAATATCATGCTGCTGGTCGGCATTATCCTCGGAATTGTGTTCCGCACCTTCGGTCCTATCATCCCTAAATAGTATGAAAAAATAAATCAGTAACAATAAGATATGGACAAAGATTGTTTACAATGTGAACTATATTTTGCAAAACATATATAATATTTGAAACAATAGCAATACTCACTGCTGTTTTTGAGGACAGCGGTGTGAATTGTGCCCTTCAACACCACAGATCCCGCAAGCTCTACGGTTACTTGATGTGGCAACCAACTCCCTTCTAGACTTCAAGCGACCACGCCATCCTTTTCGCTTCACTGGAAGTGGATCATTAATTATTGGAGACACACTCTGTATGGGTTGTGCTTGGGAAACTGGTGAGGACCTAATTACCTCATTAATTCTTTTTTTAAGGTCCTTCATTCCATCCTTAAATGTAGCAGCAGTTTCATCAGAGAAAGAACCATCATACACAACTTCCAAAAATTCATTAAGTAACTCAGCATGCCTTCTTTTCTTTCGATCATCCCTTCCTAAGTAACCAAATGGATTCCAAAGTCTTCTACCTACTTTAATGCTTTTAATCCATCTAGGTAGGATGTAAACCTCGGGCATGTACAACTCTTGTTTCATGCGCAAGTAAGCCAATATGTGCCTGCATAGTATGCCTTCAGTATCGAAAAAAGGACAACTACAAGTTGCCAATCCCCGTAAGACATTAAACCCAACAACCCTAACTCTACCACCTTCCCCATCCATATGCTCTACAGTATAAATTGATTCATCACCACCACCATTTTCAACTATTTCCTTCACTATATATGAAAAGCTTTTATTAAGCTCATTTTGAAATATCAAAAAAGCCGACTTAGTGTAAATATCAGCCATTTGTTTTTCAATAGGCATGACACCACTAATTCGTGGAGTTTCATTAATGTCTATATGATCACAGTCCAACTCATGGTGCCGTTGTTGGTGGAGTGCCAGATTAAACCTTACAACAAAATCGACTAGACTATTCTCCCTAAAAACATACTTCTTCAGAAAAGAGTGTCCACTTTCAGCCCTTGTGAACTCAACATGCCGGCACTAAAAATATCTCTCGAATAGGCGGGGATCCATTTTTCCCGCATTTCAAACAAACCTTCAAGCCAACTATCACCCCTAAAACAACCCTCATCCATGACACTATTCCAACTAGCTAAAAACTCCTCCACGGTTTTTGATTCGTACACACTTGCTTTGAACTTAGGGAAGAAAGTCGGAGACTTTATACGTCCCAAATTTTCTGGAAGAACCATCAAGGAGTGATGATATGGCATTTGTCATAGCCAAGTCTTGGTCGGTGATGATCATACGAGGAGGGGGTGCATCTATCGCTTTCAGCCATTGCTCAAAAAGCCATTCAAAGTGTTGGGTTTTCTCCCCATTAATGAGCCCACAACCAAAGAAAATTGTTTGCCCATGATGGTTTAAACCAAATAATGGTGCAAAAACCAAATCATACCGATTAGTGCAGTAAGTTGTATCAAAAACCACAACATCACCAAAGTAGGAATATGCCTTTTTGGATGTCGAATCCGCCCAAAAACATTTTGTCATCCTATTATCCTCATCTTTTTCATATTCAAAGAAAAATGAAGGGTCTTTAACTTTTTCAGTGGAAAAATACTGAAACAAAGTATCTGCATCAACTCCCTTGCATTCTTCTCTCACATCTCTCTCAACATTCCTCAAATCTCACTCAACAAATCCTAAGTTTTCGACACCTTCTGCTTGGATACTCATAATTGCTAATTGCGTACACGTAGGAATATTGGCCTCTGCAAATTGTGAAGCCAAATTCCTCTTTGCACTACTGACACCGCGGTTGCTTGGAAGAAGGTGCTTTTTTGATAGGCTAGTTAGGGCTCGTTTGGATATGCTTATGCTTGTGCTGTTGAAGCAGAATCAGAAGCAGAAGCAGAAGTCAAGTGCTGCAGAAGCAGAAGTCAAGTATGTTTGGATACTGCACTTAGTGCTGCAGAAGCAGAAGTCAATTATGTTTGGATACTGCATTTTAAGTACTGTGCTGCAGAAGCTGAAGTCAATTGTCTGTTTGGATACCAGCTGTTGAAGCTACTTATAATACTTAAATGACCCAATTACCCTTCAATTTTTTTTTTTTTATTTTTTTTTGCTTGTTTGGCAATCAAAATTCTATTTGACAAAATTATAATAAAATTATAATTAAGTTATAAAATATAAATATGTTTCATACAAATATTAAACTAAAGATAAGTGCAACAAAATTCAACTTTATATATAATAAATTAATACAAAATAAAGTCTATCGACTAATCTCACAAGCAATCCTATCACGAATAGCTCCCATCTCACTATCGTCCACTGTTAGACGACAATCTTGGTCAATATTGTCATCTCTATCACTAGGTAATCAATCTGCTCAGGATACCTATCATGTAGGATCACCTTCACAAGGTTAGATCAAGTGGTATCCTTAATAAACATGTAAAAGTATAAAAAAAACTATCATATATTTGTAATGGACCCTATAAATGGGTACTTTTGTTATTCTAGCTCTACAGTATAAGAAAGGGTTGACTGATATGAAGACGATTATAATTCAAATTTGCAGCTTTAAAAACCCTCAACTGCCACAAATAGTCAAATCTCTGCTAACTTTGGCATCCACAACTAAATTCACCCACTCACTAAGACTGTCATCTTAATTGATCAGCTCTAAAATTGATATGTATTACTTTTTTCCTTACAACCACAATGTCCTAATACTTTCATCAGAGAAATTTCATTCTCTAAGCAAGTACTTCAATTTTCAGGGATTGTGCCATACCAATGGTTCACCACCCCCTTACCAACTCTCATGTAAATGTGTGTATAAATCATTTGCATGTGTATAAGGAGAGAGGGGAGAAAAGAGCAGATCAGGCATACATAATTTCTCCTCATAATAGAGGCATAGAGCAAAGAAAAATAAAAAGAGAAAAGAGGAGGGTAGCTGACCTTGAATCCTGCAATATCTTGAGTTACACCAGGCAACGGTCCCACTGTAGCTCGCTTTGTCTTCTCCTGCACTATGATAAAACTTGAAACCATCAATGCTCAATGCACTTGGATTAAAGACCAAATACTGAGAACATATTTGACTTCCAGGATGCACCGAGTAATGATTTAAGATTATCTTAATAATTACTACAATGATACAAAACATAGACAACAAAAGTACCAAACAAGCACTAACTTTTTGACGATCAGCAGACAACAAGTCATAGTGGCTAGGCTTCTCTCTACTAAAAGTAATCCCCATATATAGTATATTGGCCCTGAGGTGTCTACCACTAATGTCTTGTGAAGTTTTGATGGGGGCATGGACTGATTGCTTAGAAAATTAGGCAAAAGTTGAGGATAAAAAGTGTTTAATTAATGCTGTCAAATTGTGATTCAGTTGTTTGATCAATTCACCAAACCAACACCACTTGTTTTTTTCCATTTTGTGGGTCCAAGGGCAAGTACTTCCTGGTCTGCCACAGAAACCCATTTTCAGTTTTTTCTCTTCCATGAATTGAAGCAGCAGCAGCAGCAGCCCAACTAGTTCCTGAATTTAGCTGAACAAAATTGGTATTTTCATCCACATTGTTTCCATAAAAGGTATAGTGGCACTGTGATGCCCAATATTTGACACTTTAAGTCCTATGTCATTGTAAGCTGGTATCCTTCTCCCAAAAACAGAGAGAAAACAGAGAAATGCCCAGAAAAATGCCAAGAAACATATAACAGAAAAATGCCCAGAAACATATACACTTTTTTAACCAAAAACATATAACAGAAAAATGCCCAGAAAAATGCCCAGAAAAAAACATATAACAGAAAAACTGATAAAATTTAAGGTTAACTAAAAACCATATCTATAATGCCCAGAAAAATATATAACAGAAAAATATATAACAGAGAAAGAGAACCAAAAACAGAGACTAACCAAAAACTATAATGCCCATTTAAGGTTACACATGATTATCAACTACACAGAGCAAACAGAGAACAAATAGATCAAAAATCAGATGCATGTGTTAACCGGATTTGGACAATATTTGAGCTTGGTAAACCTTATGTACACTATTTATCATGGATAATCTCTAATTTGTGTTAGCCCAGAATTATAAACTTTCCACCAAAAACAGAGGTGTCTGGTCCCTAATCTGTCTCATCAATTGCAACATAACCATTTACTTTCTACGTGTATTGATGCACTGACATAATATGGTGCTATAATTTGGTGCCAAAGCATTCCATTATTGTGTGAGCATATTGTTTCTGTTTGCAGGTTGTGGAATGCCTCATCAAATTGATTGGACCAAATGGCCATACGGTTGAGGATAATAATTGCATATTCTTGGCGATTAGTGGCATAAGGCAAAACCAGAATAGAATAGAATATCCTCTTCACGCCCCTCTGCTTTTGTAAAAGATTTCAAAATCACGCTTCTCGATTAACCAATGCTAGAAACCCTAAATTTACACTTCCAAGCAAAGAGTCAGATTGTAAAAGGGGGTAACTTCCAATAGTAAAAACTTCAAAATTCCCCAAATCATCCATAAAAACCTTAGAAAAAATAAAATATCTATGAATTTAAGCCAGATCTATGAAGTTTTAAGCCAGATCTATGGAGTTTTAAGCCAGATCTATGGAGTATTAAGCCAGATTTATGGAATTTTAGTAGATCTATGGAGTTATACTTACAACGAGTGTTGCAGGGTGTCGGCGGCGGGAGAAGGCTTCTGTGTCGGCGGGAGTTGGACGTCAGGGAAGAGTGGAGATGCACGGTGTCAGCTCGCCACGAGATGAGGTGGTGAGGTGCAGCCTTGACTGGTGTGTAGACGAGATGAGGGAAGGGGAGAGGTGCTGCGCGGACTGTAGACGCGATGAGGAGAGACGTGGTAAATCGCGCGATCTATCAAAAGCAGGTGAGAACCGGCTTTAACCAAATCGCAGAAAAAAGCACCAAACGTGCTTTTACCTGCTTTTGTAAATTTTGCCAAACAACCCCCAAACGTGCTTATAAACCCCTGAACGTGCTTTTAGTGCTTGTGCTTGTGTTTCCAAACATGCACTTAATTCATAGTTGTGTTCCTCAACAAACGTAGAGATGGTCCAATTAGAACTTTCCATCTCTTTTTTTAAATTAATTCTTGCCTTACACCCAACTCTCATGGTCCCTCTATTCCTTTTTTTCCCTTTAAGTGTAGTGTGACCCTCTTTGTTACAAACAAGCTGCCTCCAACACACTTCATTCTCACCCATACGTTTTTTACTACTTTCAATTCTAACACTAAAACCAACAGCCTTGGCATAGTCCTGATAGAAATTCTGTGCATGTTCTAATGGAGTAAAATGTTGTCCTAACGTGGGCTTGTTCAACTCTTCAATTTGTGGAATGAAAGAATACTCACTGCTTCCAGATTTCATCCTAAAATATGAAAATTATAAATTTAACAAAAAATTAATATGTTGCATGGTAATATTTACACACTTAATTAATGAATTTGTCATCTAGGTCATTATGTGTTTGTTGTTTATTTAATAATTACATGGGAAAATAAATGTGTTTACTAAATGATTGGAAAATAAATGTTCTCTCTAATTAATGTTCTATGTGTTTGTTTATTTATGATTGAATAAAAAAAAAAAATTATTTCTCAAATGGTATTTTTTAAATGGAACATAACAGTTAACAAAAAAAAAAAAAATTTATTGCCAACATTTAAGGAAACAACAAAGTGGATAAACTAACCTTCACAACAGTCACCGGAAAAATTACCAGTTTGCCGGACCGGTTGGAGTCGCCGGAGAAGAACCATGCATGTCGGACCACACACATAATGCAAACCCAAGTCTGGAGGAATGAGGGAAGATAGAGAAGGAGAGAGAGAAAGAGAAAGAGAAAGAGAGAGAGGAAGGAGAGAGAGGGTCTTTGTGATTGACATGCATTAAATTCTTTGATTGACTCATGTACTTCTTGTCATCATCAACCAGCCTACTAGTAGGGACCTATTAAAATTTATTTTAACAAATTTTACATGTCCTCACCGTTGGATGGCATCCTTTATACATGGATGGTGAGATGCAAAGTAAGGAATGAATCTTCATTCCGGACGGTAGGGAAGGGATCAGCCCTCTATATATATATATATATATATATATATAGGGTCAAGTTTCCCTTACACCCTACTTTGACACCTATGTTTACACCTCGTTTTCAAAACACTATCTATGATAGATATTTTGACGAATCGACCGTTGGATTCAATACATTTCTTATGCACATCATGTATACCAAAAATCATAGTGATCCAACGGTTAGATTTTAAGAAATGTCACTATAAAAAATTATTATGTTTTTAATTAATAAAAAAAATAATAGTTTTTCAAAATGATATTTTTTAAAAACTAACCGTTGGATTATTCCGATTTTTTTCATACATGACAAACATAAGATAAGTATCTAATCTAACAGTCGGTTTCTCAAAATTTTCTATTTACAATGGTATTTGAAAACGAGGTGTAAACATAGGTGTCAAAATAGGGTGTAAAGGGAAACTATCCCATATATATATATATATATAGGGAAACTGAAATTGAAGAAAGATGAGACGTATCTTATCATCTTATCTAGAAATTGAAGAAAGATGAGCTGTATCTTATCATCTTATCCATTAGAAGAATTTTAGAGTTACTTATTATATTGCAGATTGTATGAGGCCGGTGGGTTGGATTGAAAGTTCCATTTTTGGTTCCAAATTTGGATTCCTAGTTCAGCACTAATTAAGAAATATGCCAAGGAATAAGGAAAGAGGATAATTTAATGAGTTAAGGATTCCAGCTCATAAGTTCCTAACATCCACGGTCCACCCACTTCTAATATGCATGATAAAAGCGAATTAGTAATTAGATAGGAAAGTTTGATCAGACATTAATTCCAATTTTTTAGGGTATATTTATATCATTTGATTAAAAAAATGGGAAAAGTTTACTCTTGGTTTTTTTATATAATTGGTTATTATTAATTTTGTTAAATTGAAAACAATTATTGTTTTCATATAGGATTATGGCCATGCCACTTAATGTAATTGAAGAAATTATGTAAGAGTATTTGAATATTTTCATAAATAGAATTTCTCACATGCTTTTCAAAGTACTTTTTGGAAGGAAATGAAAAGGAGAAAGAAAGTAATAGACGGAATTGGGGGCTTTGATTATTTAAAATGCTTATCCGCTTCATACATGTCATTCTTATTTTACATGCGACATTCTCAGCTCATTTTTTTAATGGTGATGGATGATAGAATATTAGAATGACACAAAATTGCATGGAATGGTGAATGGATAGATAGTCCCTTGAATTTTTCTTGCATATTTTGTAATGGTGGGATTTTATTTTTCTGTCTTTTTTCTTTTTTTTTTTGTTAGTTTCTGTTAATTGGAAAATTTGTTCCTGGAATTGTTTTATAATTTTATTTTTGTTTTTGTAAATCGCATTTTATATTACTAAATCCAACAATCTTTTTAACATAACATCAGGCAAAGGAATTTAAAAATCTTAAAGAACCTTAATTAGTCCCCACGATATAAAGCTCTGAGTTCAAAGACTTTTGAATGATTTTATTTTTAAAAAAAAAAATTTATTAATATAACATGGCACATGATCGAGCGAACATGCTAGTAGTCTAGCTAGTGCAAAAATGTTACGACAATAGCAGATGATTTCTTAAGAAGGGAAAAAAACAAACAAACATGTGGACCTACTCCTTAAAATTAGACTTGGACTGGGTTGATTCAGAGAGAGAGGCGTCCAAGATACTATATGACAGCAAGTGCTTTGTCTTCTCCCTGGGAAAAAAATGGATACTTCCTCATCTTTCCTTGAGTTGAGACTTGAAAGATTATAACGTCCATTCCGCACCATTTCTTTATATCAGCAAGTGCTTTCTCCTCCGTGGAAAAAAATGGGCTGTCTCTCTCTTCTTTCCTTGGGTTGAGAGAGAGAGAGCGGGAATGACGTCCATATCATTGAGTGGCGAGATTGTCCATTTCTTCATGTCAGCAAGCGCTCTCTTTTGAATCCTGGACCGAGGTCCATCTTTTGTTAAGTCGGAGAGAAAGAGAGCCCACTTTTTTGTCAGCATCAGCAAGTGCTTTTCTAATTTCTTCTTTTTGTTTAATTCCCTCTTTTTATTCCTTTTTAAATTTTATTGCAATTCAAAAGTAGAGCATCGTAATATTCCTCCGAATTTTCTTTCCTTTTCCCCCCCCCTTTCTCCATTACCAATCAACTAGAGCATAGTCCAAATAAACCAAAGGTAAAAAAGAGACTTTTGTAAAAACCATCCAAGATTCCAAACTTAATTTCTCTCCTTTTCATCCAGTTTTATATATATATATATATATAATCAATTGAATTAAGCAATATACACCACGTACTTTGGTGCTTAAGTAGGCCTTTCACCACCTCTAATTAAGTAGTCTCAGATTTGCCAATATTGATTCTTACCA
>JAESVK010068825.1:0-25946 GCA_017140935.1 Hamamelis virginiana
AGAGGGGTAAGTTTTTAATATAAAGTAACTTATAAGGTCTCTTTAATTAATAGTTAATTAGGGAGGACCAAGTAACAAAATATTAGAAACCCTAGTATTTGCTATAAATACAAGGGGATGAGTGCATGCTAGCACTAAGCCCACTTAACCCTAAAAATAGAAGAGAAGGCTATCATCACTTTCACCCACCCATGTGGCCGTGACCTAGGGACTCTCCCTTGGCCGTGATTTGCCTTCTCTCCATCTCTAGCTTGGTTTTGATCAAGTGTTGATCAATCGCAAGAAAGTTCAAGAGTCTTGGGTTCGTGTGGATACCGTTAGAGGCTTCATACTTTTGGAGCTCGGATGCGATTGAGGTTTACATCAAAGGCAATCATCAAGTAAGTATATTTAAAGTTGTTTAAATATTGTTCTTGATCTATATTCATGGTTCGATGTTTGTTTGAATCTTGGCATGGTTGTGATTTGAAAAATCATATTTTATAAAAAAGTTTTATACATTGTTTCCTTCCGCTGCTATTCTTTTCATCACAACCTTTAACACATAGTTCTGCTATTCACCCAAACCTAGGGTACGTCTGAAAGGAATCCATGAAATCATGTGGAATAAAAACTTTTCATGGAAACCAAATAGCCAAGATCGCATGATACAAAACCTAAAATTAATGTAAACACTTACATTGATAGCCTTGGAGTAGGATTAGAATGAAGGTTGAACAGCCCCAAGTAGATGAGAGCCTCCAAGATTGATCCACACTAGGTCAAGCCTCCAAGAGAATGAGAGAGAGTGAGAATGAGAGAGAGAGAGTTGCAGCTAGGGTTTTCCAAAAACCCTAAGTAATGAACTCCCTTGCTAGGGCCGGCCCTCCCTCTTCTCTATTTAACATGGAGTGCTAGCTCCTTTGTCCCACTAATTCAAATTTCAAATTTTGAAAACCTAATTCCAAAATTCCTTATTTGAATATTAATTGCTAATAATAACTCTTATTATTTTTAATCAATTATAATTAACTTTTAATTATAATTTTATTCTCTCTTCTCTTTTAAAATAAAGCATGCACCTATATGTGTGTGACCTCTTAGGTTCACAACAACCTAGTAGTAGGAATTAGGATAAATAAATTATCCTTCAAATAAAACCACTTTTATTTAAGGTTCAAATTAGAACTCTTCTAATTTTCCTTTGAGAAATAAATTTATCTTTGGCCTCTACTAGTCCTGAGTGACATCTAGCAATATGTCAAGACACACTTTAGGTTGTGTGAAGGTTATCATAACACAGTGAACCCTCCAGTTACAATTAAGATACAATTCAATCCTTTCATCAAACAATGCCTCAGTTAAATTAGTTTGGTATTGGATAATATGTCAAAACTCTAATTTAACATCTTGTATGTGATTCTCAAAATATCAATTCAATCTTGGGATACTTAAGAAACACTTTTCTTATTCCCAACTGCTTTGGCCAAAGACTTCTATGAATTATATCTTTGAGAATAATACAAGGCATTCCCTTTCTTTACTGAGAGTGATAGATTCCTTGTTGTACACTCATATGTCCCAATGATAGGTCTACTAGGGCCAATGAGTACATACACAAATTCTATGGTTAGGATATGTATATTGTACCATCAAACCCTAACATCCTTAACACGGGACATCTATGGTGCCTCAGGTTTATGGATTACTTGCATTATTGTAACTCTGAGTTGTTGTTTGACATGTAAGTAAAACTCCATTCAACAAACTCAATCAATGACCACATTCAGTGTACTTGTTCTCAAACAAGCACCCACAGGTTTGTCTTAATGTCAGTACACAAATGACTTGAGATTGGTCATTCTCCATATTGAGCAGACATAACCTGTGCTAGTCTATCCGAATTATTAATGCCTAATAAATAATCCTCTGACTAGGAATATCTAAGAAAGAAGTCTTTAACAATATAAGTCTCCTTATCTCAACTCTTGAGTTCTTATATTGACATTATTTCTAAGGACTTATCAAGAATATAATAATAGTGAAATATATGATAATCAAAAGCCCATATTACTAATGAATAATAATAATAATACATGAATCAAGTTTATATCCTAAATTACACCAATGAGATTGGCTATTAGGGCATACTACTAACAACATCATGATATGTTGCTAGATGTCATTCATTACTAGTGAAGGCCTATTGATAAAGTGTTATCAATGAGGGAAAAATTGGAATTGTTCCAATTGAACCAAAAATATAAAGTTTCTATTTTATGAGACATGGAGATTTCCCTGTCCACTACTAGGTTGGGGTGAACCCAATGGGTCACACACAAACAAAGAACATAAGTGAGTCTCTTGAATTAAAGAGAGTGGGAATTTCCTAATTAATAATTAAACAAGAGCCTTGTTATTAATTGTTAATAATTAAGGAGTTTAATTATAATTGGAAATAATATTAATAAAAACCCTAGTGCTTCTCTGTAAATATAAGATGATGGGTCATGCTAGCATAATGTAACCACTCATAAAATAGAAGGAGGCACAAAATAGAAGAGAAAACCCTAATAGGGTCGTGAGCACTCTCTCTCTCTCCTCTCCTAGCCTTGAGCTCCCTCTCCCCTCTTCATGCTTGCTTCTTCAATTGTGGTGAAGTGCAAGAGTTCAAAAGGTCTTGTGTTCGTGTGGATACCATCGGAGGATTCATACACTTTAAAGATCGCGTGGAAAACTACATCGAAAGGTAAAACAAGTATGTATGTTTTATTTTATTAAATGTATACTCTTGTTTTACATTATTCATGGTTCCATGCTTGTTCGAATCCCAGCTGGATTTCGTGAAGGATTCAAAATTTTAAAAGTATTATTCTCTGTCTTCCACTGTGAATCCGGGTTTCTCAAATGCCACCCTTAGTGAATGTGATAAGGATGAGATTAATGAAGAACAATCCGAGGGTGAGGATGATTCTAATTTTACTGCATTTGTGGGTCTTGTTCATGATATAGATGAGTCTTCTAGTACTCCCTTAGTTGATGACTCTAATGTGGACTTAGATGATGATGTTGAGGATGTGAGGTCCTTAATCCCACATCGGAAGAGAGGGAGTGACTGGGCTTATAAGTAAACGTCGTACATCTCCTAGTAACAATGCGTTTTAAAGGGCAACCCGAGAAAGTAAAGCCGTGCGTTTGTCACGTGGACGTGCGTGTATGGGCGCGTACGTTGCTCGTGCAGGCAAATCGGACAATATTATTACTTGGCGAGGTGCGGGGTGTTACAAATGGTATTAGAGCCGACTCTCGTCTGATCTGAGTGTGGGTTCTTGCCATGCTCTCGTGTAGGTGGGCGGGCTGGAGGCTTGCAAGCTACTGCATGGGGACGTGCAGCCCTTAAAGGAGGTGGATTAAGAGGTCCTGAATCCCACATCGGAAAAGAGAGAGGAAGTGACTAGGCTTATAACTAAACGTTGTACATCTCCTAGTAACAAAGCGTTTTAAGGGGCAACCAGAGAAAATAAAGCCGCGCGCTTGTCACGTGGACGTGTGTGTATGGGCGCGTACGTTGCACATGAAGGCAAAACGGATAATATTGTTATTTGGCGATGTACGAGGTGCGACAGAGGACATAAGTGAACCAGATGATGAGGGAGATCTTCAAACTGTTTATAATAAATTGCATGGAGAAGCTCTTATGCTAAAGAAGAGAAATATGAATTTAGCTAACAAGGTTAAGACCTTAGAAAAGGAAAGAGAGGTCCTCAAATAAAAAGCCTTAGACTTTGAGGCTCTTGTTAGTCAATTAAAGACACATAGAGTCACTCTCTCTAATAAGCTTGTAGCTATTGAAAAAGAGAGAAACACCCTTAGAAGGTGAAGTCAAGTCTAGGATTGAGAAAGAGAGTGAGTTTGTTTCTACTATCACTAGATTTGAGTTAGAGGTCAAAGATGCTCGTGAACTGAAAATCAACTTAGATAAAAGTTCCGAGCAACTTAATGTCTTGATAGGGACAGTTAAGAGGAATGTCGGAAGAGAATGGTTAGGATCTACCTCATGTGAGACTGAACCTACTTTAGGTGAAGTCGAGTCATTAACTTCCAAGGTAGAAAAACCTTTGATGAATCCTACACCTAAGGTTGACCAAACTCCCAAGAAAAAGTTTGTTTCTAAATGTCATCAACGTGGGGTTTTGGGTCATATTAGGCCTCATTATCCTAGTCTTAAGAAGACCTATAGGATTGTATCTAGAAGTGAGCCTCATTTTATATATCGTGGTTCTTCTAGTTTTATTCACACTTGCCATCATTGTGGTAAGAAAGGTCACATTCGACCTCATTGCTTTCACTTGAAGCAATTTTCACATGCTTGGAATAGGGACAATCCTTCTAACTTGTTTATAAGAGATTATAGAAATTTTCCAAGAGTGTCTAAGACCCCTAGGACACGAGTTGACTTGACTTTTATGGAAAGAAGGAGTCAACTCCTACAGTCAATAAACCTTCAAAGCCATCCAACATTATGACTGTTTGGATTAGGAAAGACGATTTGAAGTACTTCAACCTCAATCGTTCTTTAGGAAGGGGTTCTTCTCACCCCCTCTAGTGGATGTGAGTGCTTAGTCCGCAATGACTTTAAACTAGCTTAGTCCGAAATGACTTTAAACTAGCTTAGTCCGAAATGACTTTATTTATCTTTATATCTTGTTCCTAAAGCTAAACTATGTAGTTAGGATTTCTTTTTTATTTGATTTTTTCAATTGATGTCATATTGTCAAAAACACAAAAAGATTTTTTGTTTTTGTTTTGTGTGATTTCATATCTTTGATTTATCATATTATGATATGATATGAACTTAAGTAAATATTGGTATTGAATTCTTGATCACTGTGCTTGACATTTTCATGAATTGAGATTTTAGTCTAAGTACTTATCTTTGCATAGTTGTAATTTCATGAAAAGTTCATTATGATACATCTTGAAGCATATTGAATAATATGTCTCATTACTTTTAGAGTTGTTTTTGTGAAAAACTTATCATAAATGTGAGATATAAGATCATGAAATTTTGGAAAGTTGAATGACCAATAGTTGGATGCTTCTTTTAAGGCCAAACATGCTCGTGCCAATGTTTGCACAATTCTTTTCACCCCTTTGCTTTTAGAATACATCTTTCTTTATTGATAATGAGCTCCTGTTACTCTTCAAATGTTAGTTAAAATGTTATTTTACAACTGTAAAAGGAATTGGAAATATGGAACAGGAATATTCAAAGAGTTCAAAAAAGAAAAAGAAAAAAATTATGTGAAAAAGAGGCAAAATGCCCAAAAAGTTGAAAGCACAAGTGCTAAGAAAAGAAAAAGAGCCATGAATTTCTCAAAAGTTGTATAAAATACTAGTAATGGTACTTATCTTCTTTGAGCTCCTAGTCAAATTTTTCTTCTCCCTATGCATGTTTGAAATATTAAAAAATATAATTTCTTTTTCTTACTTAAAAAAAAAAGCTTTCACTCGCCTTAATGGGTGAAATCAACTGGTTTGACTTCAATAAGTACAACTATGAATTCTTTTTGTTTTGGTTCATGTTAAGTTAATTCACACACACACATCAAGTGATGCTTTTGTGAACTTACTTTGATGCATTGTTAAGTGGTCAAGACTTAATTTATATTCTTGGATGTGTTTTTTGCATCAAGATTAAAATTCACTTGATACAACTTGTTTATATCTTATCATAGTGTGTGAAATTTTGATATGGTACACTTTCTATTTTTCTCCTTTATTCTCCTATTTCTCTCTTTATTGAAAATATTTTATTTACCTTTGTCTATTTGTGACAAAAAGGGGGAGAGAATGATATATTAAGGGGGAGTTTGTTATATTTTGGGGGGTTTTTATTTTTTTTTTTTTTTTTTTTGTATTGTTCGTAAACAATGTCTTTAATTGTTTTTGTTTAATTGGTATTGATTTTTTAGGTAATATTTGTTTCAAATGGTATCTTTGAGTAATTAGCATAATTTTATTGATATATTAATACTTTGCTTGTTTACTTATGCTTGGTTTGATATTTTCATTCTTTTATGCTGCATAAGGTATTTTGTTTGCATGTGTGCAGAAAATAGGTACAAGCATCATTAACAACTCAAGGGTTAATACATTAGAATATTGAGTCTTTTTGTTTTATTGAGTTGTAATGGAAGATATGGGATATTCATTGTTCATGTAAGGGGGAGAGTCGATTTTGTGGTTTTTCGAGTGTTTCATCTTATATGTAATCTCTTAGTTGGTGTTTTGTCACAGAAGTGTCAAGGGGGAGTTTGTTAGGTTTTTTATTCATGCGTTGGATAATTCTGGTTTCCAAAACCCTAGTTGAGTTGTATTGGTTTAGGTCGTTTGGTTGTTTCACAAGCCATCCAGCATCGAAGAGCGTCAAGATCAAGTTTACTTGAAGATTTCTTGAAGATTGAGGTTGAAGCTCATTGATTCTTTAACAAATCCTTTCAATGATATGCTAGGATGGTAAGTTGACTTAGAACCTAGGTTTTTATTTGTCTTTAGGTGGTTTAGAATGCCTAATATACCTAAGGATGATCCACATTTGAATTTCTGTCAAAAAGTACTTTAAATAAATTAATTTTGCAATTTTGCCAAAATGGATTGATCCGGTCTTTTTACTTGGATCGATCCAAGTGGCAGAAGAGGGTGGATCGATCCAGGGATAAATGTAAGATCGATCCAAAGGGTTTACCAACATTGAGAATCATTTCCCACCATTAAGAAATGGGGTGGATCGATCTAGCCTTTTTAGTAAGATCGATCCGGCTTACAGAAAGGAGTGGATCAATCCAAGCAAAAAGGTAGGATCGATCCAACTAGAGGAAGTTCGGAAAATTGCATATGTTTTGCAGATTTTAATGTGTTTTGACCTATACCAACTTCTACTAGACTAGGGAACTTTACTAGGCTTATAAATAGGTTGCCTTAGCCTAGTTTATGTTTTTATGTGAGGAATATATTGATTCATCTTTAACCTAGAAACCCTAGCCTTTATAAGAATGCAGCACTTTCTATAAGTGCTTAGCTTTTAGTTGCATGTTCTTCTCTTCTTGATCATCGATCTTGAGAGGTTTTAAACCATACACAGTTGTGTTAAGAGGAATTCAAGGGATCAAATCTCACCATTGTTAGCCTTGGTGGATTTCCAAGGTGGTTGGATTTTGTTGGTGGATTTCCGGTGGTTGTCGTCAGTTACGGTGTTAATGTACTGTTGGTACATTGTGGATTGCGAAGACGTATCATGGAGCTCCGTACAAGGTGAAGACTGTGCTTGTTCATGGACTCGTTCGAGAAGAAGCTTAAAAACGGCGTGAACTACTTGGCTTGTGGAATCAAGTGTTGGTTAGTAGTGTCAGAGTTTTGTAAGTTGTCTTTTTCATAATATTTCCATTCTTACCGAAGTTTTTCACCCTTTTAGAGTTTTTCTTGTTAAATCTCTGTGTTCATATTTTTACTTTATTTTCCGCTGCATATTATTGATAATTGAGCACATAGATTAATTAGGGTTAATTGATTAATTAAATCTATTTGGGTAATTCTAAGTAACCCTAATTTCAAGAGACTCCCATCCTCGTAATATATATATATAATTCTTCTATCCTAAAGACCAATTTCTTGATTAAAGCTTTCTTCTCCTACACAAATCAAGAAGGCTGGGAAATTTTTAATCTCGATCCAAGAACAAGCTACTGCCGCCCTTGGATCAAGATCACACTGGAGATTGAATCAGAGGATCCCCATATTCTTTTGTACCCATTTTTACATAAATTAATAAATTGATCATTTTTGCACTTTTCTTGTTCGTTTGATTACAGGACACGAAATTTGTGTGTACTATGCCCTCCCTTTTCTAATTGATGAATTAAATCCAATTCCTCCACTCTTCTAGAGGAGGTTGTAGTTGGTGGAGTTTATGGATATTATGACTGCTTGTAATCTTGAGTTACGGAGATCAAGAGAATTGTGGGTGTTGTAGCTTGGGACAAGGCTTGGGGATAAGGTTGTATATCTTGATTTTAGGAATTGGAGTGAGAGTTATGATCCTTTTGTGATAGAATTCTTTGTAAATGCTAATCCCTTAGTTGTGGGCCTTAATCATAGTCTTTGATTGGGATTATATTGATTTGGTAAAGAATGTTAAATGCTTGGCCTTGTTTGGACAAGTCAACTCGTTCATACATATATTGTTGACTCGTACGCATGATGAGCACCCATAAGTTGATTGTTTGTCACATGATGAGCTCGGCTAGTCTAAACAATGAGGTTTGTTTCTTGAAGAGATGTTGAGGTCGGCCAAATATGGGAACATAAGATCGGCCTTGTTAAGTGTACATAAGCTCGGCTCGGCCAAGTGAAGAGAGCATATATGGATAGAGTGACTTTTATAAGCTTTCATTTTCTCAAGCCTTAACTAGCTTCCAGCGTAATGATAAGGTTGGATTTTTCTTTTGAAGAGCTCTTTGACTAATGGACTTGATTGATTTTTCCCAATATCAATTAGTAATGGAAAGTTTGAAATAAGGATAGGTTTTTATGAATTGGAAGAAGAATAGAAAAGAAAGAATTGTAAAACATGAGAGTACGTTCCGTGGTTTGTTCCATATAAGACGCCAAGCGAGGGATGAGCGTAGGGCATGAACTAAGCAGGGCTGCCCCCAAGGTTTGGGAGGCCCAAAGCGAACTCCTAAACTGGGTCGTACTAGGTATTGACCAAAAAAAAAAAAAATTGCAAGTAATATATTATACTACGTACTTTTCTTTTAATTTGCCTTACCAGTAATCGTACAAATTTTGGATGCAAGAGAGGGAGGGGTTAGAAGTGGAAAGTGAAGTCAGGAAGGGGTTTTGAAGATTTTCAAAACAAATGAATCCACGTGGGAGAGTTTAGAGGTAAAATGAAGACAAATAAATAAAGAGCCCACATATTTTTTTAGCGAGAAAGGAAATAAAGTGGCCCACAAATTTTTTTTTTCTAATCCAAAAGAGACCCAATCACAATTTGCATGCATGGAAAAATAATGTACTTTTTTTTGTTACTACTCTCACTTATAAGCAGCTGATTTGGGAGCCTTAAATTTTTACAAAAAATAGGAGTCCTAAACAATTGTTTCCCTGCCTTATAGCCACGGCCGGGTTCAGTCTTGAACTTCTTAATAGAGGTGATTACCTGTAAATTGGATTGTGATCACGTGGGACCGTGTCTTTTAGGGAAACAGGTGTTTGGTACTTTCTTCTTCTGCTAGCACATAGCATGCAGTATAAATGTATACTTAAGTGAAACTGAGCTAATGTCGGTCTTCTCTTTTTCTTTTCAGTTCTCTTCTTCCAATCGTACGTGATTTGCGTGCAGAGAAGATCAACCGTAGAAATGCAAAGTTAAATCCGTGGTTCTCGCATCAGAAATCAAATATTAATCCAAGGTTTGGTTTTACTTTAATAAATCTAAGTTATTATTCGTGCACAACTGAATTGTATGAGCTTATTTCCATTACGTATATTCTGTGATGTGTTCTTGACAAAAATGAAAATCACTAGAAGATGCTTCCTATATAAGCATCAATTTTATGAATTTAATACTGTATTTTCCCTGAATTTTCGGTTTTTTCTTTTCTCTAATCCGATGAAACTGTTTTGAGAAGATATATATGAGATTCATTTTACATAAAACTTTCCATTTCGTGCTTTACAGTCAGTCTTTCACATCATTGTATATAAATATATATAGAGAGAGAGAGAGAGATATATATATATAGATCAGTCTTCCAAAATTTAAATAATGAAATTAGACAAAAATTTCTTAAATATTTACGTTTCTTTGCATTTCTTTCAAAGGTCCCTCTCTTCTTATCCTCTGGTTTTCTTGTCGCTTGAAATAACCAGATCACCATTTTCTTGGTCTCTGTTTTAGCATGGCAGAAGGAGAGATTTAGGCGGGAATACAAGAAAATTTGAAAAAAGTACAAAACATGTAAAGCAACTTAAACAAACTGCCTAAAACAAGCTATGAATTCACAGAACTCACGTTTCTTTAATCATCAACTAATTTCGAATTTTGATGGATTTAGTGGACATTAATGTGACATTTTTCACTTTATTTTTATTTTTATTGTTTTCAGAAAAAGGAACTCATGGAAGGCCTTTACAGTGACAACAATCCGAGAATCCCAAAAATTAAGGGCATAAACGGCAACATTTCACCGATCAACACACACATGGACAGCCAATTCGCGATAGGGAGAGGTCGTTGTCTTCAATCCAGAAATCCAAGCTTCGATTCGTATGCAGCAGATAATCTGGACAATATGGACTCTACACTGATCAGATTCTTGCGGTCCGGATCGCCGGGATCCCGAATCGTACCATCCGCCGGCGATGGCATCATAACTCCGGCTACCGATGCTGCAAAATACCGTCCGATGATCTTTCACCAATACAGCAACAGCAACATCAACAACAGTAGCTTTGGCTCTCGCGTCTCGTCGTCTGTGTCGCCGCTGTCTTCGGTGGAGAACTTGGAGAAGTCATCGCCGGCTAGGTCGCCGCAGGTGTTCGCGACGCCGGTGAAGATCGAGGAGGACGTGCTGGTGATGGATGGGATTCTGGTAGGATCGGTTCCCGGAGGACGGATTAGGCCGGCGTCAGACTCCGGCGGCTCCTCCTCGTCGTCATCGTCATCGGGGAACAATCTTTACAAGACGGACATTTGCCGGTCCTGGGAAGATTCGGGAAGTTGCCGCTACGGATCCAAATGCCAGGTGAGTTTCGACCAGTTATATCGTTTCGTTATCTCTCTCTCTCTCTCTCTCTCTCTCTCTCTCTCTATATATATATATATATATACACACACACGCGCATAAGAGATATGGATGCTGCGCTCTCACTCCGACGAAGAAGACTGCAAATAATCCAGTGCGGCGGTGTTTTTAATTTAAATTTATTTATTTATTTTTGACATTAACTTTAGGGTTTTAATTGGAAAAGAACAAATTTAGCACACAGCTAGTATTCTCTGTTGTTTTTAAAAAGGAAAAAAAAATTATTATATTTCTGAATTATACCCAACTTTTTTTCCAATCAACAGAACTAAAATGGCCCACTAATTTTATTATTATTTTTTTGGGTAAGTCACTAATTCCACTTGTGTGGTGAGATTAGGTTGGTCAGCATGATCATAACTCCTGTAGTTAGAGATTGGCATCTTTTTCCGAGGGATCAGATCTGCTCAAGCTCGTGAAGCCTGAGAAAAACTGAAAAAGTGAAAAACTAGTAGCCTCTCTCGTTATGTTCTTAAGCTCAATTGACCATGTTAGAGCATATGATCACTAATTAGCTTCTCATAACTGGACCTGGTAATATTCTAATAATAATGAAAATAAATAAATAAACATAGTTTAATAAAATTCAACCAAACAAAATAGTGAGATTCTTTATGAAATTAAAATGATTATAATCCAATTTTTCAAAAAGAACCAAAATTCCGTACAATTCTTTTAATTAAAATAAAAGTCCTTTGAATTAAATTAAAATTCTCTTATTTCTTCAAATTTCACCAACCACAATATATATCTCAAACAAAAAGAATTAGTATTACACTCTATTTCTTGTTTTCCAAAAAAAAAAAAAAAAATTGTAATTATACACATATTTTTTGTAAATATTTTATTTTACTTTTTTATATAAAATTTTTGTAACCTTTTAAGTTTGTATTTACTGATTAATATATAAATTACTTTTGGAAAAAAATGTGTGTTTAAAAATAGGGCATTTTACGTCAACAATCCTGAGTTTTCGAAGTGTTTCGTGAATGAATACGATTCAAAGATAATTATGAAGATGAATCTATTGCTGTTTTTTGCACTAAAATACCCTTCAAATGGTCAAATTTTGACTTTGACTTTTGATTTTGCACATAATCCCCAATACCCAATTTTACAAAGAATTCTCAATTTTACACGGAATCTCCAATCCCTAATATTACACATAATTCCAAAATTTATACAAAATCTCTAATCCCTAGTTTTACACGTAATTCCAATCCCCAATTTAACACAAAATCTCCATTTTCCAATTTTACACAGAATCCCTAAGTTTTCACATAATCTCAAATCCCCAACATGTCAAATCAATATTTAATGCCCGTTATTTCATGTCTCTTAGTAATGATGGGTTTGGAGTTGGAGATTGAGGATTTTTAGTAAAATTATGAATTTCTTATTGATTTGGGGATTATGGATACTTTGTTAGATTGGGGATTCTATTTATTTATGGCGATTGTATATTAAATTGGGGATTATTAATAAAACTTTTGGTAATTTTTTTTAACTTTTGACTATTTATTTGGTAAAATGGTTATTATTTTGTCTACATAAAGGTATTTTGGTCCAAAAAAAATTATTTACATAATTATATTTGGATCGGGTTCATTCATTCATGTAATATTTCATTCATGGTTGTTATTTACATAATTATTTCATTCATGTAATATTTCGAAAACTTAGGATTATTGAAGTAAAATACCGTTAAAAATATGTTTCAATTTATTTTACAATTATTTATTTTAACTAAACTAGTTGTGACTATTGACTTTAAACCAAAGCCATCCGAATTTCTAAAAAGGTTTAACAATAGGGTGTGTATTTTTCGAATAGACTTCTATAATCTATGTAAGTGTATTTCTGTACAACAAAAATACATCACAGAATCAATATTCTTCTTGTCTTTTCTTTCATTTGCTTCTTTCACAATTTTTTTTTTTTTT
Source organism: Hamamelis virginiana (assembly GCA_017140935.1). Taxonomy (NCBI): domain Eukaryota; kingdom Viridiplantae; phylum Streptophyta; class Magnoliopsida; order Saxifragales; family Hamamelidaceae; genus Hamamelis; species Hamamelis virginiana. The sequence continues at coordinate 12,794 of JAESVK010068825.1, forward strand.
TTTAATTCCGTTATAATTATTTTCATATATGGACAATCGAGAGGAACTTAATACCCGTCTACTATAATCGGGTTATCATCCGTTTGCTGGGTTAATGTTGGAGTTGTTGGGTTGAATGTTGAAGTAGTGTACGATCGCGCTTTAGCTTGCACAAAGGGAGACACATACAGCTTTATGATAGTGATTACGTTTTTTACAACTTCTCATGACGATGTTTTTTTCCTATCTCTCTGTTTAATTATTTTATTTTAATTATCTTAATCATATAAATTTTACTATTGATATACATATAATTTAGAGCATTTTACGTCAACAATCCTAGATTTTCAAAATATTATGTGAATGAACCCGATTCAAAGATAATTACGAAAATGTACCTATCACTGTTTTTTTTTAGACCAAAATACCCTTCAAATTGTCAAAATTTAACTTTGACTTTTCTTTTGCACATTATCCCAAATCCCTAATTTTACACAAAATCCTCAATTTCCAATATTATACAAAATCTCAAATTTTGTTCAGAAATTTTCAATCTCCAATTTTAAACATAATCCTCATATTTACACATAATTCCCTATCTTCACCACATTAAATCAATATTTAATATCTGTCATATCATGTCCCCTAGTAATGATGGGTTTAGAGATGTGGATTCTTAGTAAAATTGAGGATTTTTTTATTAATTTGGGGATTGTGGATCCTTTGTTAAATTGAAATTTTGTTCATTTCTGAGGATTGTGGATTATATATTAAATTGGGGATTCAGTGTAATATTGAGGATTGTTAACAAATTTTTTGAATTTTTTTTTACTTTTGACCGTTTACTTGGTAAAATAGTTATTATTTTGTCTACATAAGGATATTTTTGTCCAAAAAAAAATATTTACGTAATTATTTTTAGATTGGATTCATTCTCATAATATTTTGAAAATTTAGGTTATTGATGTCAAATGCCGAATAATTTATATGAATTAATTATGGCTTTATTATTTTATTATTGAAATAAATTTTATGGTTTTCTATTTATTTTAGATTGTTCACAAATTGTTACAACAATCTAAAGTTGTACACATTTGTTAACAATTATATATATATATATATAAGATTTTGAATCATAGTAATATTCTATTTAGAGATATTAATTTTATAATGTCTGTTATTAATTTTCTGTTTAGTGATATTCACATTATTATTTTACAGATTATTATTATTCTTTTTTTTTTTTTCAATTATTATGAAAAACTTGAAAGAAGATAAAACCAGATTTGGACGAACAGAGTTTTTCTATTAGATATGTTTGAGTTCAGTAGCAATTCTTGAAAAAGATTTGATCAACGCGTAGCCTTCTTCTTGGAATTTGACCTTATGTTTTCATATCTATTGGTAACATCATTATTATGCTACATCTGTGATGTGTTATTATTATTATTATTATTATGTATCATGCACAGTACTTCATTAGTGTCTTTTGTAGCTAGGCGCACCGCGCACGTATGGCCGGTTATTGTGCGGATACTTATAAAGATAGTTTGGTAGTTCTAAATTATGCTAATTACTTGAAAGTGTGCACCAATGACTGAGCGGCTTATATTTAAATGAATTTTTTTTTAAAATAAATAAATAAATAAAATGGTATGAAGACAACATTCTGCGATGGTTGAATTTAGTCATTTTGAAAATTTTAAAATCGTAAATGCATGAATTTTATATATGTTTAAACGAAGGATGGAATTCAATTTCATCAATAATATATATGTGTAAGATGTGTGCATGTGTATATATAGCACATGTACAAAGTGGGTGATACTCACTTTTAGATGACTTGAGGGTTATAGGATGACTGGCCAAATCTAGATCCTCTAACTTTTGCCACAGTCAATTATAGTATGAAAATTTTGATTTGTCAAGATTTGATTTGGATATAACTCTAGAGACATACATATGTGCAGAGATAGTTCTAGAAAAGTAATTTAAAGCAAAATTCATGCAAATGAAACCATAGTCTAATTCAATTTTTATTTTTTTGTTTGGTTGATGTTAGGATTTTATTTTCAAAAAATTAAATAATAATTCTTTGTTATTACACTCTGGTTTGGTTATTCACGAGCAAGTCCTTTATGCATTGATCTGCACATGATTCAAATAGAAGGGTTTTGCGAGGAGTGATTGGTAAATATAGATGTTTATTAATTCTTGCAGTTCGCACATGGAAAAGAAGAGCTGCGTCCAACTCGTTTCTTCACAAAGAACAAAACCGAGGTAAAAATATGCATCAAACCATCTGAAGCTTATATCTAATTTCACAAGTTTGTAATGAAGTAAGATGGAAGATGATTGTTTGTGTGTGTAGGCGCAGATGTGCAAGTCATACGCCACTACAGGCTCTTGCACGTATGGCACAATGTGCCGGTTTGTTCATCAGGTCATGACAGCAGCTGGGACTGTTACAATATTGGAACCGGAAAATTCAAGCAACAATAGCAGCAGCAGCAGCAGCAGCATTAGGGAATGGTCAGCACCAGACGATGGCATTGGGGTTGTCTTACCTTCTTCTTCAACAGACAAGCCTCCAGCGAGAGAAGATGTGGATGCATATATTCAAAGTGTTCTGTATGGTCCAAGTGGAAGGAAAAGACTCGCGGTGTTTGCTGAAATCTGTCCCGGCCCCAGTAGGCAGTAGCCTTCTCACTCAACCTGGATCCTCTTCGTTCGTGCACGTACTACATAAACTTTGGCCAAAGGTAAACTTTACACACTCCTGTTGCTTCAATAAGCATGCTCAAATTTTGCGCTCACTAATTTTCTGCCGCTCACCTTATACGGCCATCATCCTTACTTTTGTTGAGAATACTTGTAGTTGTTTGTGACATTGTTCATTGATGCTATACCATATGCTGATAAGGGTCATGGACTCTTACTACTCTTCTGTCACAATTTTCTCCTTGCTCAACAGCTCGTCCTATAATTTTAATTCGTTTGGGTGGAAATTTCTGCACATTTTTGGAAGAAATACAGGCCGTATATACCATGACATTTATGCATGGTCTGATTGAATGGAAATGCAAGGATAGCAAAAAGTGTAAGCACCTAATTAATTTGGATTTTGGTATAGCTTGGTTAAATAGTAGAGCCATTTTCATATTTAGTTCTGTTAAACAAAATGCTTCAGAATTCAAATTTTGACCATCTAAATTGCGGGCATAGATTTCAGGAAATACCGAAAGCAAGCCTTGCGGTCCATGGCCTTGGATATTAGTAGTTAGTGGGAGTCGAACCCAGGACCAAGGGGCTTGGTACGCCCTTAGCCCTGCTTGCTCAATCACTAAGCTACCCATCATTTGGTTTAGGCCAATTAAGTAGAATCTTTCATAATAACCTCTTTTTATTTCTAATAATTAATACTCGATCACTTTCGCTAGTACTAATTGCCATGCTTATCTTCATATAGTTTATACCCTTTTCTTTAATTTGGTTGTTATAATTTGGAAATTTTGAAATTAGTCCCCAATTGCTAAATTCACCCACAATGACGACCCTCAAGCAAGGACGCACGGTCTGAAAATCTCCTTCCATTATAAACTCTTGGTACCCCAATTCTTTTGCAAACCTGAGACCTTCCCTTGCAGCAAGACCTTCCACTACAAGAGCACTAGAAGCTTGTACCACGACCTCGGCAAGACTTGCAACAGAACCCCCATTCGCATCACGGATGATAATGCTCATACCACCGTACATATATATCGCTGCTCTATATTCCAAGCACCATCTACGTACATTAATTTTTATCGAGGAATTGAACACTTTGGATGACTGACTCATTTTCTAATGCATCAGAAACTGCTTTATTACTTACCTCAGATAGTGACCCCATCTTCCCATTAAAAATAAGATCATTACAGGATTTCCATAATCTCCAAAGTATGAAAGCTGGGAATTGGTAATAAGATTCTGATAGCATTTCCAATTAACTTGTTTGGATGTCCGAGGGGACATCATTCCTGATGTTCTTAAATTCTCAAAATATCAGTTATATTAGGTTAAACATAATACCAAAAGAAGCACCATATCTCTCGATCTCGCCTATTTCGAACTCATCTCGCTTCTCCGATCATATCTCTTGATTGATTTGCGACATCTTCACTGGAACCTTGATCACTGTCCACTTCGACTCTCCCTTAACCTCACCTTAAACCTAACCCAAACTTCATATAAAAACTATACAAAATAAGTCAGATTTATGCATAAATTTTTTATCCACAGTCCATCTCACAATAGGAATAAAAAAGGAAAAAAAAAACACCAAATAAACTCGTACCAAAATATCCAATGCCAACTACACCAATGTGACTAAACACCAATGTGACTAACTCAATATCGCAATCAATAAATCATGTTGGATGTCGGGTAGCGAGAATGTAATATGGAGATTCAACCTTGGCCATTTCTTGAACGTAAAAACATGTTCCATTTGTTTGTATAGCTGAAACAATTTGCATATGACAGTAATGCGAATTGTTATTACTCAAATGAAACCAACACATTTTTACTGAATTGTGCAATGAAATCATATTTTCACTACCCTTAATAGTTATCTATTTCAACAGATTTTCACTGCATAAACTACACATTTTCACTCTATTATGTAGTGAAAATGTATTATACGAATTAACACTTTGACCAACTCATTTCACTGCATTATGAAGTGTTTTAACACATTTTCACTGCATTATGTGGTGAAAATAAATTATACACAAATAACTTGTGAAAAAAATATATTTTTATTTCATATTGCATTATATAATCATCAACAGATATCACATGATAATTTTCAATGCATAATGCAATGAAAATGAAGTGAAGCATTAGATAATAAAGTACTATACTCAATCAATCTCTGATCTCAACCGCGTTACAAATTAGTAATTTTACAATTTTACTGCAATGTGTAGTGAAATAAATGCATATTAAAATTTCACTGCGTTGTGCATTGAATTGAAATTGTTTAATACATATATTGATTGAAAATTTCATCGCACTGCCAATTGATCTCAATCAATCTCTCATATGAATTTACGATAAAACTTAAACGACATCCGCTATATTACGTGTTCTTCTAATCTCAACTTGTATTAAACTTATACTGCATGATAAAAAATGATTCATTTAACTGAAAAGGAATCGAAAACATTCCTGATTGAGATTAAAAAAAAACTTTTTTTGAATCCTTGAACGAATCAACGAGTGTGAGAATTGGATAGTGAATTCTTGAATCATAACTAAAATATCAAAAACCATATTCAAACGTAAAAAATGGCGCAAACGAGAATCCTTCACAAAAGAATAATCCAAAATGTGGAAAGTTTTTAATTTTGAAAATGGAAGAAACATGATTTGTTGAGTCACATTATTCCTAGTCAATTTTAATGTCCTAAATTAGTTGCAAAGGGCAAAATTGTAATTTATTATATTATTTTTAAAAGTTCGGAACTTTATGCATGAAAAAAAAATCTCTAATTAGGACCTATGGCAAGAAATAATCTCTATGAGGACTCTATGCAGTAAACTTTGCTAGTTTGGGATTTCCAGCCAATTTCCCCTTTCTTAAAATGATAATAATACAAATATGTTGTAAAAAAATAATTAAAAAACTAAACAAAAATTGTGATTCTAATAAATATTTTACATTTATTTTAAAGAAAAAAAAAGGTAAAATATGTAAACTTTAGCAACTTTAAAAGAATTAAGATCGATAAACTAAAAGGACAAAGTTATAAAAAGAGTATTCAAAAAAAAAAATCAAACCAAATGAGTTTTAAACAATGTGAAAGCTGAATCTCTATATAGAATAGACTACTTATATATAAAAAGGGAAAAAACACTACCTTTTGAAAATGATGTAGCATTAATGGAGCTTCTCTCCCAACAATCACCCACTATGACAAATGGAAAATACTAAATGGACCAAATTTTTTAAATCAAATGATGTGTCTGAATGAAAGCCTCTACTTTCATGCATTTTAAAAAGTGCATGAAAGCAAATGTTCTATCTTGCTGTCACATCATTTGGTTTAAAAATCTTGGTATAAAATCTGGCCACCATAGCATTACTTATACTCCCTCCGTCCCATAAAAATAGGTCTCTTCCAAAAAAACACGCATATTAAGAAAAAGTCATTAATGCATTGATTTGTGATCTTTTTAAACTTTTATTTCCAAAACTACCCTTTTTTCTATAATTGCATTTGTTATCATGTCAAGGCATTCTTAGAATAATAAAGGGCAATATAGGAAAGTTAAAAAAAATATAATTTTACTTTTCAAAATGGATTATCATTTTAGGACAGCCAAAAAAGGAAAGAAGGCCTATCTTTATAGGACGGAGGGAGTAACAAATTAAGCACAAATCATCAAAACAAAAAATGAAACATACCAGCCTTTTATTTTGGAAAACCCAAAAACACATGCAAAATAGAAGGAAAAAATTACCTTTCTAAAAACACTACCATTTTTGATCACTTTTAAAACCATTTTTTTTCCAAACACAAACCATTTGTTAGAGATGGAGCTTCACTCAATCATCCACTATAGTAGACCAAACATAAAGTATCAAAATGAGAAATGAAACGTAATACTACAATCACAAAGCATTGAACAACAAGTTCCATCCAGAAACTTCGACCGACCGCAAGACTAAAAGCTACAAACCATTACATGTACTGCTGTCTCTTCCTCTAGGGTTTGGAGAGGATTTTGGGTGAGATTTTGTCACCATTTTGTAATCAATGTTATTAAATATTGGGATAGATTTGTATTTGGGAACTTTTGTTCTTAAACCGCTTTTATCTTGAAATGTATTAGTTTTCTGTGATTGCTTTTACATTCAAATACAAATGGTATTTACTTTGATGAATGATTGAGTTAATGATGATTTGATTGTTAGCATAGGTTATGCATTATTGTTAAGTTTTGATAGTCTATGGCTTTTGATTAATCATTGTACACTTAATCATTCATATCTTTTTGGATAACCTACTCTTGTAGTTTGGGTTTCCATTATCTCATATTTTAATAGCATTCCATATTACAAATGGTGATTACTTTCTTACCCTAATCCGAACCAACCCCATTACCTTTCTCCATTTTATCTTACTTTTTAATCTAGTTTAGTGTGTTATTAATTTCTAATTAGGAACTTATCAACCAATTAATCAATCAACTTTGAAATCACTCTCACTAGTTTAGCTTCTTAAAAAATCCTAACTCGATTCAACAAACGTTCTCTATGGACGACCCGCACTCCCATTGACTCATCGAATTGAGGTTAACTTTAGCTTGAGTGTGGTATTATAAATATTTTAAATCTCGGCGCGTGGTGAGGAATTAACCTCCCTCGCCATGGCGCGACCAGTGAATATACAACATATTCATATTCATAAAAAGTTTTTTTTTTTTTCGATAATTAAGCATATATTACCAAAAAAGAAGAAATGCAACGAAGACCAAACAAGGCTTTAACCCAAAAGGAAAGGGCAGCACACAAAACCTAGCCAAAATCAAAAACCAAAATACATACAACTCAAGAGGCTAGGCAAAGAAAAGAGACAAAGGGAGATCAAGACTTCTCCCTAGCACTTTTTAGGGAATAAACTTTCTTTTTGAGCTTCTTCCTAAGGGAATCTCTTGATAAAGGGGCACTACCTGAAAAATCCTTATCAGCACCATCAAGAATGCTATACATATTGCTACAATTACTCATCTTACTGACGGGAAGGGGGCTATCCAACAAAACCTCATAGTTGGTAACTTTGTTCTTTGAAACAAGGATCTCCCACCAATGATCAACACTAACATGAGTAGCAACTCTAGTAGTAATAACCTGAGGGACAGCCTGAGGTTCTTTTTTCCTCCACTCCTGGATATTCCAAACAATTTTAGGGGTGGATAACGGACACTTTTGTAAGTAGTGACAAAAAACTTTACACTTCTCACACCGATAGGGTTTCCAAGGAAGTTCAATCCCAATTTCCACAAATTCTCCATTGCTGACCCTCACCTTAAAGAATTTAGGAATAACTTTACTGGCATCAATCTCAATACACACTCAAGCAAAGTTTGCTCTACTACCATTAGCAGTATGCATGTCCATGAAGAGAGGACACCCGAGAATGCTACCCAAAAATTCCATGCCTTGGGTAGACCGTAAAATAAGAGGAACATTAAGGAACTTAACCCAAACAGGGATGCTAGAAAAGCATGATTTCTTCAACTCCATACCCGGTTGCCATTGTTTGAGAACTATATAACTACTAGCAATAAAGTAAGGCCCTTCATTCAAAATCCTATCAAGAGCTTCTGAATTTTTTGCCTTAAAAAGGAAAAACCCTGAATCAAATTTCAGCACTTCAGTTATATCCTCACCCCAAACCCGAGCAGCCCAGCTACTGACCAGCGAGAAAGGGAGGTTACTGTCAAGAACATACCCTAACACAGATAATTCCCACAACTCTGCCCTTCAGCAATGACTAGAATAGGCACATCATAAAAATCATCCATAATCTGTCCTGAGTCCATCTTGGAAAGCTTAAGCAGCTTAGCTTGACTAGCAGGATTGGAAATAAGGCTGTTCTAGGGACGAGATAATAGAGCTGACATCTCAACCCCATCCTTAGCACGAGAATGAGGACTAGACTCAAGAGGCGGAAATTCTTCTCCCGATTCTAACCGAGGTAGTCTAGTTCTAAGTTTACTTACATTCTTAGCATTGGGTCGAAGAAGGGGAACTGAACCCTGCACATTGGGTATGCTAGTACTAGAAAGTAACTCAAAAGGGATAAACTGAGAAAGCTCCGCGGCAGGAGATGCATTAACAACAAAACCAGCTTCATCTCTTGTTCCAATGTTACCACCGACTGCACCTACTGCACCACGAGGTTTATCACACTCGGCAACACCATGAAGTTTATCAAAGCTAGCACCTCCACGTGATTGAAACTTTTGAGCTACATTCAATCCATGCTCACCATGCTCACCATGCGTTGCAGCAACATCACTGGGACGAGGTGCATGTGCTTCAAGTTTACCTTGTGCAGCAGTAGTTACACGAGGATAGGTTGGATGCGAGGCATGCGAAGCATGCACATCTTGCAGTGAAGGAACACTAGAACTATTATTTACTCCCTTAACAACCGCACCACCAGAACCTTTAGGGGAAGCATGCACGGTTACAAGAGTAGCATGTGAACATGCTTGCAAGGACTCAACATGACCACAGGCAGCATCCACTATCTCACGGGTAAAACCCACTTTCTTAACATCTTGTGAAGGTAATAAAAAATCATTATTTAAACCCTCAGCAACATGTGGAAGATTTAAACAATTATCGAATAAGATATTATTAAAACCCACTCCACCAGACTCAACATGGGGCAAGGAGGCGTGCACAGCAGGTAATGTCGTTGCAACAGCAGCTACACAGTCTGGGTTAGCCATAGCAAGGACAGGGATATCAGCTTTAGAGGCTGCTGCAGCATGGGTCGACTGCCCCAAGTCAACTGCCCCACCATTTTCGAGACCAAACTCTTGGGCGAGAAACTGAGTAGAACGGGCAGCAATCCCATGAGCCACTTCCATGGAACACTCGTCTTCCTTCCCTACATTCACTTGGACATGATCATGAACCAAAGGCACTTGGACACCAAAAAGGAGATAACCTTCTCCACATGCTCTTGGCCATGAACAACCCCACGAGCTTCAAGACCACCTTGCCAAACTCGGAGCCTGCAATAAAAGTACCATGCCATCCACACGGACATCACTCACTCCATCACTAGCACCAGCGGAATGCACCATTATCTCACCATCTTCAATAGTGCCATGTTTAGAACCTATATCATCCTCCTCAATCCCGCACAAGGGACACTTTTCCTCAGATCCGTAAGAACAACAACTCTCACTACCATCACTACCATTATCATCCTGATTCAACTCATTACCGATATCAACAATAGGAGTGGAAGAACCGATACCTTGACTGCCTTGAACAGCAGCAACAAGGAAGTCAAGCATATCAAGTTCATCACAGCCAAGCAGAGCCTGGCCCTTCCTAGCAAGCAAGACTTGAAGCCCCTGTTTTACAATAAGGCATTCCTTCAAATATATTTTTTTACGAATCTTATCTATATGAACAGAAGCAATCATACTCTCAGTCCAACCATTAGTCTTCATAATAAGATTAACATGTTTAACCTCAGAAGAGAAATTTTCAGACACATTTCCAACAAAGTCAGAAGGAACTTGTTCATGAAAAGATTTAAGAGACATCTTAGAACCATTCTTCAAGATAGAATTCTTCCCCATTGATTAAAGCCAATAACAATAGGAAGAGTGCTTGGACGTAAATTGAAGTGTTGTGCGCATGAGATTCCCAAGCGTAGGAGTCTTATGATCGTCTAGCAATAAAACTAGGAGTACCTAGGTCATTTCCACAGGGAGTGGAATAGGTTCTAGTGATTCTTAGGTTATGCTACCCAATGAATGTAAAAACACAAGTAAATATGGGATTTGTTTGATTGTGATTTTTGTGCCAAATTAATGGCGAGGATTTGATTTGTAAACTTGTAAATGAGAGAAAGGATGGGTTCTATGGATTCGTTCCTTCCTAACCTAGGCTTAATGGTTTCTCACACATACACATTCAAATGGTCCATGTGACATATGGCTTTGAATGGAAAGATTTTGACAATAAAAGCTCAAGAACATAGAACAAATGATGGAATGCAACTTCACTACTCATCTTGATATTTTAGCATACACATGAAGATCATATGTGCTCATCACCAATATACAACCTCTCACAAGTCGTATTTTGGTCATGAATATGACTCCATATGGGTTCAAAAGGAAGTGAGAGTAGAAGAAGCTAGTATTCCATTAACTTTAAAGCATTTGAGTTGAGAGACCACCATTACCTTAGGTTTTGGAGAGGAACTTCACCAAAGAACCCTCCTTAAATGCTTAGCTAGCCATAAATGAGAGGAACATAACCATAAACAACCATAAAAGCTGAAAATAAGTGAATGCTTGTAATAAATGAACCAAGAACAAGTGTAGCTTACAACTTTGTGATGAAAATGGAAAATAACAACCTAAACTAGAGATTACAAGGTAAGATTAACAAGATTAAACAACAAACTAAGTTACACTAAGCTAGAAATCCAAGAACACAAGCTAAACTAAGCTAAAAACCCCAAAAACTATGCTAACCCTAGAAAACTAAGCTAAGAACAAGAGAGAATGTCTCCCAACAGCTGCAAATGTGCTTTAAATACCCCCCCATAAGGGCATCAGACATGGGGATGAATGGACGAGAATACCCATGAGTTTGGAAGGATTTACAAAAGGCCCGGGTGATTTCCCGAACATTGGGACCGGTACCCCCCAAGGTGGGACCGGTACCAATCTCTACTGCATAAGTGGGACCGGTACCCCCCAATGTGGGACCGGTACCCCCTCTGCAGTTTTGCCTGTTTTGCCCTGTTTTGACTTCCAAGGTTCCTCGCTTCGTCCTCGCTTGCCCCGAATGATCGTATGAGCATGAAAACCTTCTCCAAAGGTACTTGATCCTCCAATGCCTTGGAAATGAGCGAGTGACTTGCTTGGGCGAGGTTTTGACGGGGAACGCTCCATAAATGCACACCATGGTCATGAGAATGTGCTTGCAAGCTGTGGTAGGTGGATGAAAACCTTCGGCATTCATCGAATACCTTCAAAAGAATGGAATTAGCACCATGCAACCTGCACGTGCTCAAAAACAATGAAAAGATTAAAAATACCAGAATCAAGCCAAACTAGGGTTGAAGAACAGGTAAAATGTACAAAAAGACAAGTAGAAACGGGCGAATTATGTGCTAAACAAAGAGACAGTGGCAAACCGAAGAAAACAAGGCAAAATCACCCAAAATCCAGAGCTTCTCTCTCTAAAAAGATCCCCATTATTTAAAATAGTAGAACATTACCCAAAAAATTTGTTTATCTCAAATCAAGAAATTCATACTTTTTTTTTATTCACATAAGGTTCATTGTAGTGCATGAGCTTCATGATGGCTTGACTCCATGAATCCTATTTACACATGATATTGTTAGAGGTATGCCCTAAAACCAATCCTAAAGGACATATCAATTTCATATTATATTAATTTGAAGGTACAACTTGTCGTATGTATTTAAATATATATGATAAGGTCCATGAATAAATGATAAGAGAAATATATATCTCAAGTTGTTAAGATATGGAGACTCATATTTCTCATACACATTTATTCTAAATAAGTTCATGCTCATAGGTTTATTACAGTGGATATTTAATAAACCATTAAGAGTATCATATATTTAAACTAGCTCCAATAGGAGGATAGGTAGTCTTTCCTATCAGTGTAGTGACACTATAGTTAATCTGTGGGTGCATATTAGAGAATATGTACACTGAACATGATCTGCAAGAATATTCTTATGGAGATTAGTCAAAAGAATATTCTTATGTTACGTCCATTAATTTGGTAATCCTTAGACCTGAGGCACTATAGTTATCTTATGCATAGGTCACTTGAATTTGATAGTATCTCGTACATCCTTAACCATAAGGGTGTAATCGGTACTCATTGGTTCTAGTAGGGTTATGTATGAAGGTAAATAAGTGCACAAGAAGGAAACATCACTTTCATCTTTGATAAGAGAGAATGTCAAGGTTCGTTTGCAATGATAATTCTCAGTGTGAAATCCATGGCCATGGTGATAAGTGAACTGTGAAAGTGTTTCATGAGTTCATCTTATTGAGAATTATATTTTGTAGAACATATAACAAGTTGTTAAGATATGGTTTGACGTAATAACCATGCCTGAATATCTTAACAGTGACATTAGGGGATGAAGGATTAAGTTACATGAAGGGTTCATTTTAGTTCTGCTTTTCACCCATACCTAGGGTACGTCATGATATGTTGCTAGATGTCACTCATGACCAGTGTAAACCTATTAATAAAGTGTTATCAATGAGGGCATAATTAGAATTGTTCCAATTGAACCTAAAAATAGAAACTTTCTATTTTGGGAGACATAGAGATGTCCCTGTCCACTGCTCGGTTGGGATGAACCCAAA
>JAESVK010068830.1:0-23462 GCA_017140935.1 Hamamelis virginiana
GATAGTTTTAGTATGCATATTAGGCTGCATGTTAGTCATTTTTACCTTTCTTATTTGTTATTTTCATGACCTTTAATGCATTTTAAAAGGTATGTTCAAATCTGTCCATGCATTGAAAATACCTTTAAAGTGTATTAAATGTCATTTTTTAGGCCCAAATTAACTTAGAAACATGCCTAGGTTCACATAGAATAACTAGATTGCATTTAGGACATTTTTTCATGCATTATTAGTATTGTTTAGTGCATTTTTTGTTAGTTTTATTTAAATTCCAGCATGCATATAATTAGTATTTTAGGTATTTAGACTAACTTAGGACTAGCTAAGAACCCTAGGATTAGGGAGGTTACTTGACCTCGCTTAGGACTGTCCTTTGTTGTAAGAATTAGGATAGCAATTGAATTCTACCTAATTTAGGAGTCTACTTTGAGAACAACTCTAAAAGTAAGTGATTTTGAAAGTGTTTAAAATGGAATGAAATTCCATCTTTTATGCAAAAGAAAAGTGTTTTGATCAAACCCAAACTCTCAAAGTTAGAGTCCTAGATAAGGTAGAATCCTTTTGGCTATATAGTTCATTGCAATAGGAGAGTCCTAGGTAATCGAACTACGTGGACTTTGATTCTTATCAAGAGATTGGCAAGGTACGTAGGCAGTCAATAGGGCGCAAGTCCAATCTTAGGCTGACTACGAGTCTCCTAAGGTCTTTAGGATTGTGTATACTTTTGTACTATCTATTATTATTATTATATATTATTGTTCATATTTTGTGGTTGATTAGATAAATAGCATTGTTGTGATAAGATTTTGATAAAGCCCAAACTTAATTAGGAGACCTTTAATTAGGGCGAGGTGGGTGCCTACAAGGAGTTCCTTGTAACCTTCCCACTTCGTAACCTAGCCCCCGAATCCAACTTTGGTTCAAAGACTTGCTTTTCCTAAAAATATGGAGTCAATGTTTTATTGAAAATAAAACTCTTTTTGTGGTTTCCTTGTTCTCTAAAAATAAGGTGGCGACTCCCAGTTTTTTACAAACTCTTATCATTTTTCAAAACCCAATCTTAAGTGGATAATAGAAAAGGATAAATTTAGATGATAGAGAAGGATAAATCGAGACGGATAAACATTATCCACAATCCACTCAAACTTCAAGTGAACAAAAGGCCTCTCGATCCCTCGGGATAGGTGGCTGGTTCACAATAACAGATACAACCATCGTATGATCTTCTTTACAACTTTCCGCCACACAGAATATACTGGCTAGCCAATCTTCTTATGGTCTTCCTGTCTATGGATGACACTTCTTTTGGGTACTCTCCCTTTTTCTAAAAACTACTGGATGTCTTAATACCACGACTTTCCATCATTCGACTCTCATTCTCGTATGGCACAACAATACACTGGCTTCTTCCGTGACTCGATGACAAGAGGAGTTACACCTTCGTCTTTGGGGATATCTACCATGGATGCTAAAGTGGCTAAGGTATCCGCAAATTTATTCTTTAACCTAGACAGGTTAAAGAAGTCAATTCGACGGAATTCTTTTTCCAAGGTCTCAAAGTATTCATGGTAAAGTAGTAACTTCTTATCACGAGTCTTCGATTCTCCTATAGTCTGACATATGATCAGGGCCGAATCCCCATATACTTCTAATTCTTCCATGCCCAATTCTAAGGCAGCTTCTAATGCCAGGATACAATTTTCATATTCGGCTATATTATCAGTGGCATCAAAAGATAACTTGACAGATAATGGTATCAAATTATCCTCCGGTGTGACTAACAACGCGCCTATTCCATATCCCCTCTTATTATAAGCCCCATAAAAAAAATGCTTTCCAAGGTTCTTTATTCGCTTCCAGAATCTCTTCATCGGGGAAATGATACTCAGACGGTTTTTCTACTGACGACGGATGCTCTGCTAGAAATTCTTGCACTGTTCTTCCTTTCACTGACTTCTGCACGACATACTGGATGTCAAACTCTGATAGCAACAATAACCAACGAGTTGTCCTATAGGATAACACTGGCTTCTCTAACAAATACTTCAGGGGATCCATGCGACTAATAAGCTGTACTTGAAAAGACATCATGTAATGGCGGAGCTTTTGGGTAACCTATACCAATGCCACGCATATCTTCTCTAATGCATCGTACTTAACCTCGTAGTCAGTCATCTTCTTACTCAAATAGTACACCGCATTCTCCTTTTGAGATTCTGGTAGATATTGAGCTAACAAAGCCCCCATCGTAGTTTCAGTAAGTGCTAAATAAAGTAGCAAAGGCTCACCTTGCCGCGGGGGAACTAATATCGGTGGGTTGCTCAAGTATCTCTTAATGGTTTCAAAGGCTTCTTGGCACACGTCATTCCATTTTATGGGTACATCTTTTTTAAGAAGCTTGAAGATGAGCTCACAAATCATTGTCAGCCGTGCTATGAATCGACTGATAAACTGAACTTTGCTTAAGAACCCACGGATCTCTTTTTCAGTCTTCGGTGGCTACATCTCTGTGATGGCTTTAATCTTTCCCGGGTCGACTTCTATTCCTTTCTGTGTGATCATAATTCCTAACAACTTCCCTGCGGTTACTCCAAAGGCACATTTCTGGGGGTTTAGTCTCAAATTATACTGCTTAATCCTCTGAAAAAACTTACTTAAAGCCTTAAAATGACATTATCGATCCCTAGACTTCACGATCATGTTATCCACATACACCTCGACTTCCTTGTGAATCATGTCATGTAACAAGGTGGTTGCCATTCTCAGATAGGTAGAATCGGTGTTCTATAGGTCGAATGGCATAACTCGATAACAAAAGGTCCCCCATTGAGTGATGAATTAAGTTTTCTCCATATCTTGAGGGGCCATTTTTACCTGATTATAACCTGATAACCCGTCCATAAAGGATAATAGTGCACTACCGGCGGTACTATTTACCAAGATATCTATGTGTGGCAACGGGAAGTCATCTTTACGGCACGCTTTGTTCAAATCTCGAAAGTCTACGCACATTCTAACCTTTCCATCCTTCTTAGGCACTGACACAAAGTTGGCTAGCCACGCGGGGTATTCTACTACTTGAAAAAATCCAGCATTCATCTGCTTCACTACTTCATCTTTGATTTTAAGTGCCTACTCTGGCTTTATTCTTCTCAACTTCTATTTAGCCGGCTTAACCCCCATATTAGTGGGGATGAAGTGTTGTACTATGTTGGAATCAATCCCTGGGATATCCTTATACGACCATGCGAAGACCTCTATGTTCTCTCTCAATAATCCTACCAATTTTTCCGTTATTGTGGTGACAGAGTTGTCCCAATGTTAATTATCTTAGGCGATTCATCGGATCCTAAATTAATCGATATTAATTCATCCATATTAGGTCGAGCATGTTCCATTTCCCTTCATTGTTCAAACTCAGGGGGAACATCCTTTCTAGGATCTATATTCACGCCATATATGTCCATTAAAGAAAGGAGAAACAAGCCGCGAATGAGAAGAATGAATAAAAAGAATACTTTATTAATCATGAAGAAGAAAAATAACACAAGCTAAGCTATCATTCACCTCCTAATAGAGGAGGGATGATTTTATTGAAAAGAAAAACAAGAGTTCTATTCTACAACCCTATGGAAAAAAAGTATATAAATCCTACAAGCTATCATTTGATGGGAGCGAATCTTCCGCAACTGAGTCTTCAACTCGAGGCTCATACTCAAGGCTCCAATTGGTCAATGGATTGGTAGCATCTTCAATGAGGTGGATAGGATCGGGTTCATGGACATGCTCTTCGATTCAAGCAATCTCTTTGAATATATCCTTTATGGCGATTTCATCGATATGGTCGGCCCAATCGAACTCTACATGTTCTTCAGCCATAGTGGTAGTTGGAGAGAGAAGTAGTAGAGTGTTGAAGAAGATTTTAAACCCAGGAACTCTAGCTTTCTGATCTTCAAGGTAAATAGGCTCAGGGAACCCACGATAAGGGAAATCATCTCCTTCTTTGACAAAAGCCCCATTTAAAGTGGGCCAGTAAGGTTTCAGAGTGAGGTTAGGGGCTCGTCCCTCCTCTTTAGCCAACTGCCTTTCCCTTCTTTTCTGTGTCATTTCTTTTCTGTCTGCTTCAGTGCTCTGATAGCCCAATCCGAATGGGTGTGCCTTGATGAAGACGCCTAAGCCTATTCCCGAAAAGAAACCTATTGCTTTTATGATCTGACCCACTTGCATAACTCCATACGGACTGTAATCTAACACCATTTTCTCCTTACATCCTGGCTCAACTTCCACGCAATATATGTACTCAATTAAAGCCTATTAATGGTACTGTAGACATCCATTTTTGACCATGAGTATAGTCATTAATGGTTGCCTGTGATTTGAGGTGAAATAGGGTGTTAAATCCCTAAGTTACCAATTTTATCCTTGTGAGCAGTTAGATAGAGGTCATTATCGCATGTAGGTTTTTAGGTCGGATTGAGTCAATTCTTCTTGCATTTAGTTTTTAGAGAGTCTAGGAATATCCACGTTAAATTTCATGGCATTATGAGCCAGGCTTGATGGAAAATAAGGCCTTTTGTGACTTGAAGACAGTACTGTCCTTTAAATCACAAGAGCTCTGAATAACGGTAGATCTTGTCTCGGGTGGTTTCGAAGCTTTGGCATGGATATTTAAGGTGTGTTTAGTAGCTAATTTGATCAATGACAAGGGCTGTTGAGCCTCCTGGCTCATGATTGGCTCTTAACGCCCAAGGGGCTCTTTTAAGCTCAGATTAGGGTTTCAACCGGGAACGACCGGGATTTGATCTTTTTATTAAACCAAAGCCTTCAAAGGCTTCAAAACACTTTTTAAAATGTTTTTCAAAACTTGTTTCGGGAAGTATAAACGATTTCAAGAGTGATTGGTTAGCAGATTTCAAAACCCTAATTTGGGCCCGGTAAGCCTTAAATAACTAATTGGTCGACTTTTTCCTAAAACTTTGACTTTGATCAATGAATTTTCACTTCAAATACTTCTTAAAGCATGGATAATCGAATCACGATCATTTTGGTGCTTGAATCGTCAAATTTGGACTTAAAACTGGCCCGAAAAGCCGAAAAAAAACTGAAACCGGGTCGAAACCGGATCGAAACTGGCTGAGGTAGGCCCACATAAGGCATGCTTGTCAATTGTGGGTGTGCTCAATAAATTCCCAAGCGTAGGAATTCAAACATCGCCAAGCATAATAAATACTGAGGGAGTCCTCAGGTCATCTCCACAGGGAGTGGAACTGGTCTAAATGATCCTTAGGTATTAATAATCAATGAATGTAAAAGAAAGTGTAAAATCATGGGGGGTTGATTGTTGTTGAGTGTTTTGTAGAGAATTAACTAAATTAAGCTAACAATAATAAAATGTAAAGGGTTGGATTCTTGGGTTTCATTCCATCCACAACTTAGGAACATGTATTTCTCACAATGATTTCTCATCTAGGATCCATTGAAGAATGGTCTTTGATGGAAGATTTAGCAATAAAAGCATAATTGTGCTAAATGGAAATAAATATTCTCTTAAACATTTCATCAAACACTTGGAGTGCATATAAATTCAAGCACAATGTGTACCAAGTATCACTTGTTAACACATTGTCAAGAAGATGCCAAACCAAGAGGATTCAAATATGAAAACATTTATAACCATTCAAACACAAAACATAAGGAAAATGGGGGAGAGTCCAAAAATGGCTGAAAACGCCTTTAAAAAGCCCCCAATTCGTGCCCTAGAGTTCCCATGAAATCCCTACATGGCCCCAAATCAAAAAGGCATATTACAAGCTAAAAATCTGGGTTTCGGGGCTTAGTACCGGTACTAAGATTCCTAGTACCGGTACTTAACCATTTCTGCATGAACAGTAACTCGCGTAAGTGCAGATTTTGCCTACAAAATGCCCCGACTTCAAATGCTTGTATCTCCCTCGTCCGAAGTCGGATTTGGACGTTTTTTATATGCACGCGAAGCTTGAGAAGTCTTCTTTCCAACCATGGTGGTCGCATTGTCTAATTCAATCTGGAGAGAAACAGTTTTACCAAAATGTCCAGATTGGTCTCTTTTTGCACTTCATGACTTCATTTGCCCATATCTCCCAAACCGTTTGGCATTTAGCTTTGAAATTTGATATGTAACATCTAGACACACTTAAAAGTATGTTTTATAAGTCCCATGACCTTTGAAGACTTCCAAGGCTTGACTCGAAGCTCTCACTTTGCATGCAAAAAGCAACCATTTTAGCGCATTCAACCTGCAAGGGCTCAAAAACAACAAAAGAGTCAAACGCACCTCTTTACAAGTATAAATGGCTCAAGTATGTACAAAATGATGGGAATAATGCAATAAAAGTATGCAATATTATGGTGCAATCAGGGCAAATTAGGCTTAGGAGCTCGATGACCATCCCCTAAGGGATGGCCAACCATCCATGAGGGACGGCCATCCGTCCCTATGAGGATGGTCACCCGAGCCAATTGCCTAAAGCTGCTATTTTTCAGTGTTTTGATTTCCTAGGACTTTGCCAAGTGTCTAGCTTGGCCTTGGGGACTCTGGGACGAATGCACTAAATGCCTTTGAAGACTGGTTTAGGACCCTTGGATCATTCCTAAGAGATTCAATGTGAGCCATTGATCAATTTGAAGCTTCCCTATAAATACAAGGCCTTGAAATCAGTTTTTAAACACACACACAAGGCATTTAGAGAGCCAAATTGGAAGAGTAAAGCCTTGAGGCATTACACCAACCCCTCTAGCAACTTTAGCTACATCTTTGAAGTCCTTGGAGTTTGAAGAAGTAGCTAGAAGAAAATGTGAAGAAGGCAAAAAAGGTTAGTGCAATTAATCAGTGTGTTTGTATTCTTCTTTTTCTTCTTCTTCTTCTTCTTTTGTTTTCATTCTTCTTCTATGGTCATGATAAGATAAGGATGGATGCTAGGCTTGCATATTCATAGGTTAGGAGTAAAGAATTAATTATTTAGTATGTAGGTCTCAATTTATGTGTTTATGAGATTTTCATGGTTAAACTTTGTAAAGTTTGGTTGTTTTGAGCATGCTAGTTATCATAGATTCATATAAACATGTTTAGGAGTTCTTTTATTTCTAGTATGCATGATAGGGATTAGTTTTATTTGTATGATTTTCTATTTTTTATATGAATGCATGTTAGGATAGAAGTTTGAGTCTTTTTTTTTTATTTTTTTTTATTTTTTTATGTTAGGGTGAGTTTGTAAGTTGCATATTAGTGTTCTAAGATAGTTTTTTATTTTAGGGTTGTTTATATCATTATTCTTAATTATGTTCTTTAATATTGATGCTTGGGATGTTATACAAATTGTGTTCGAGGGAGCATGCCATGGTAAGTTCCTTCCCTTGTTCTAATTAGAATGAACATGATTTAGTTTAATGGTATTTTGTGCATATCATTACTAGGTTGCATTTAGTGCATTTTTACCATCTTTTATTCATCATTTTGGAGTTTTAATCCACATTTAAAATTACTTTTAATTATGTCCAGAATTTAAAAGTGTCTTTAAAGAAGGTTAAAAGCCATTTTTAGGGTCAAATCTAACTTAGGAACATGCTTAGGTTCATATAGATAACTTTGTTTGCATTTATGACATTTTTCATGCATTGTTTACATTCTTTATTACATTTTTAGTGTATTTTCCAGAAATTCTAGCATGCATAATGTTAGTATTTTAAGTGTTTAGACTAACATAGGACTAGTTAGAGACCCTAGGATTAGGGGGGTCACTTGACCCCACTTAGGACAGTTCTTTGTTGTAAGACTTACAATAGGAATAGAGTTCTATTTTATTTAGGAATCTACTTCGAGAGGGATTCTAAAAAGCCATTTGAAAGTATTCAAATTGGAATGAAATTCCATCCTTATGAAAAAGTGTTTTGATCAAATTCAAACTCTCGAAGCAAGAGTCCTCGATAAGATAGAATCCTTTTGGCTATGTAGTTCATTACAATAGGAGAGTCCTAGGTTATCGAGCTACGTGGACTTTGATTCTTATCAGGAAACTGGTAAAGTACGTAGGCAGTCAATAGGGTGCAAGTCCAATCTTAGGATGACTCTATGTCTCCTAAGGTCTTTAGGATTTGGTTTTTTTATTATTATTATTATCTATTATCTAGTATTATCTACACTACTTTCTTGGTTGATTAAATATAATAGGGTTGTTTTTATGAGACTTTGATAAAATCCAAAATTAATTAGGAGACCTTTAATTAGGGTGAGGTGGGTGTCTACAAGGAGTTCATTGGAACCTTCCCGCTTCATAACCTAGCCCCCGAATCCAACTTTGATTCGAAGACCATGCTTTTTCCAAAAATGGGGTCATTTGTTTTATTGAAAATAAAACTCTTTTTTTATGGTTTCCTTATTCCTTAAAAATAAGGTGGTGACTCCTAGTTTTTTGCAAACACTTATCCTTTTTCAAAACCTAATCTTGAGTGGATAATAGAGAAGGATATATCGAGATGGATAAAGATCATCCACAATCCACGATGATTTAAAAGTGAAAACGGCCTCTAGATCCGGGTCAGCTGGTTCACAGATTGGCGACTCCGCTGTGGATGTTAAGGGCTAAACTCCAATTAATTATTTTTGGGCTTTTCAATTTCTTAATTAATAAAATCAACCACTGCCATTTGCATGACTGTTTGACTTTGATTTCTGCATTGTGTGCCCATTAACTCTGCATGATTAGGACCGTTGTATGCTAAAGCCATCGATGAGCCTAGCCCTGGGCCCAGTCTATTTGAGTTTTGGGTTCCATGTACGCGAAAGCCATCACTCTTCTCGCCACGTACCCTCGGGTATATCAAACGGACCAATCACGTACTGTTGGACCCATGATGCATTCCTGATGTCTCATGTGGTTAGGTATATTGATTGGATCGAGCAAGTAAGGGACACTCAGCCTACCTTTTGCATTAGTCCATGTAGACTGTCTCTCTAGGACACATACCCTACATCGCCTGTTCACACACTATTGTAATGTTATGCTGCCGGATTTACCCCCGGTTTTGTTTGAGCCTTGATTGTGCAGTGTGTAAAACTATTAGGACCTGGATCTGTAGGACTAGACCTTTATGAAATGCCTTAAACTCTTAAGGGAAGTGTTCTTAAAGAGTTAAGGTACTTAATGAAGACCTAGTACCCTACATGTTCTTGGACTTCGGCTTGTGGTAGTGTTATGCTGCCCGAATAGTGATGTATGTCTTTAAGCCTTATGAGAAGATGTGAGACATGGGCTTTAGGCCCATGTCTTTTGGATAGAATGTTTACTTCAAATCATAGGCAACCATTCATGACCCTTCCCATGGTCAAAAATGGATGTCTACAGGCCTCTAACATCACGCTGAAACCTTATCGGCCCACTCTGAATGGGGCTTTTGTCAAAGAAGGAGATGATTTTCCTTTTTGTGGGTTCCCTGAGCATATGTACCTTGAAGATTAGAATGTTAGGGTTCCTGGGCTTGAAATCTTCTTCAACACTCCACTACCTCTTTCTCCAACTACCATCATGGCAGAAGAACACGCAGAGTTCGACTGGGCTGACCATATCGATGAAGTCGCTATAGGGGCTATGTTCAAAGAGACCGTCAGCATCGAAGAGCATGTTCATGAACCAGATCCCATCTATCTCATTGAAGATGCCACAAGTCCATTGACCAATTGGAGTTTTGAGAATAATCCTCGAGTTGAAGACCCAATCACGGAAGAACCGCTCCCATAAGATGATAGCTTGTAGGATTTTTATACTTTTTTCCATAGGATTATAGAATAGCACTCTTGTTTCCTTTTCAATAAAATAATCCCTCATCTGTTAGGAGGTGAATGATAGCTTAGCTTGTGTTATCTTTCTTCTTCACAATTAGTAAAATATTCATTTTCTTCATTCTTTTCATTTGCAGCTTGTTTCTTCTTTCTTCAATGGACATATATGGAGTGAATATAGATCTTAGAGAGGATGATCCCTCCGAGTTTGAACAACGAAGGGAAATGGAACATGCTCGACCTAATATGGATGAATTAATATCAGTTAATTTAGGAACTGATGAATCGCCTAAGATAATTAACATTGGGACAACTCTATCACCACAAGAATGAGAAAAATTGGTAGGGTTATTAAGAGAGAACATATAAGTTTTTGCATGGTCGTATAAGGATAAGCCGGGGATCGATACTGACGTAGTACAACACTTCATCCCTACTGACCCAGAGGTCAAGCCGGTTAAACAGAAGTTGAGGAGAATGAAGCCGGAGTGGACACTTAAAATCAAGGATGAAGTAGTGAAACAGATGAGCGCTGGATTTCTCCAAGTAGTGGAATACCCCGAGTGGTTAGCCAACATTGTACCAGTGCCAAAGAAAGATGGGAAGGTTAAAATGTGCGTAGACTTCTGGTATTTGAACAAGGCGTGCCCTAAAGATGATTTCCCGTTGCCATACATAGATATCCTGGTAGATAGTATCGCCGGTTATGCACTATTATCCTTTATGGACAGGTTCTCGGGTTATAATTAGATAAAGATGGCCCCTCAAGATATGGAGAAAACTTTTTTCATCACTCAATGGGGGACCTTCTGTTATCGAGTTATGCCCTTTGGCTTAAAAAACGCCGGTTCTACCTATCAGAGAATGGCAACCAACCTGTTACATGATATGATCCACAAGGAAGTTGAGGTGTATGTAGATGACATGATTGTGAAATTTGTAGATCGAGAAGGTCATTTTGGGGCTTTAAGTAAGTTCCTTCAGAGGATTAAGCAATATAATATAAGACTAAATCCCTAAAAGTGTGCTTTTGGAGTAACTGCAGGGAAGTTGTTGGGGTTTATGATCACACAGAAAGGAATAAAAGTTGACCCGAGAAAAATTAAAGCCATCACGGAGATGCAGCCGCCAAAGACTGAGAAAGAAATCTGAGGGTTCTTAGGCAAAATTCAATTTATCAATCGATTCATAGCACAGCTGACCATGATTTGTGAGCCCATCTTCAAGCTTCTTAAGAAGGACGTACCCACGAAATGGAATGACGCGTGCCAGGAAGCTTTTGAAACCATTAAGAGATATTTGAGCAACCCACCAATATTAGTTCCCCCACGGCAAGGTGAGCCTTTGCTACTTTATCTAGCACTCACTAAAACTGCGATGGGAGCTATGTTAGCTCAGTATCTACCAAAATCCCGAAAGGAGAACAGGGTGTACTATTTGAGTAAAAAGATTACTGACTATGAGATTAAGTACGATGCATTAGAGAAGACATGTGCGGCATTGGTGTGGGTTACCCAAAAATTTCGTCATTACATGTTGTCTTTTCAAGTGCAACTCATTAGTCGCATGGACCCTCTGAAGTACTTGTGGTGCAGAAGTCAATGAAAGGTAGAGCAGTGGCAGAGTTTCTACTAAAGCATCCGTCGTCAATAGAGAAACAATCCGAGTATTATTTCCCCGATTAAGAGATCTTAGAAGTGGGTAAAGAACCTTGGAAAGCATTTTTTGATGGAGCTTATAATAAGAGGGGATGTGGAATAGGCGCATTGGTAGTCACACCGAAGGATAAACTAATACCACTAACTATCAGATTATCTTTCGATGCCACTAATAACATAGCCGAATATGAAGCTTGTATCCTAGTATTGGAAGCTGCCTTATAGTTGGGCATGGAAAAATTGGAAGTGTATGGGGATTCAGCCCTGATCATATGTCAGGCTAAAAGAGAATAGAAAACTCGCGATAAGAAGTTACTACCTTACCATGAGTACTTAGAGATTTTGGTGAAAGAATTCCATCGAATTGACTTCTTTTATCTGTCCAGGTTAAAGAATAAGTTTGCAGATGTCCTAGCCACTCTAGCATCCATGGTAGATGTCCCCAAAGATGAAGGTGTAACTCCTCTTATCATAGTCACGGGAGAGGCCAACTTACTATTGTGTCATACAAGAAGGAGAGCCTAATGATGGAAAGCCCTGGTATTATGACATCCAGCAATTTGTAGAAAAATGAGAGTACCCGAAAGAAGCGTCTGTAGAGATGGAAAATTTCTAGCCAATCACAAATTGCCACATGGCTCAAGCCAATTAAATCATGACCAATTGAGATGTGTCATGTGCCATCCAATGGACCCACTAGGATACCCTAAACAAATAAGAAATCGCCAAGTGTCCTATTTTACACAGGCTTAACAAATTACAATTAGCCATGTGTTTTAAATCTGTGACTAAGTGGACAAATCAAATCTTGCCAGCTATTACATTGGGCCAATTAAGGATAATTATTTAAAATTAATATTTATCCTTATCACTAATTAAATAAGGATAATTATTAATATAAATATTTATCCTTGTCATCCAAGTGGAGTAAACCAATCAAATGGTACCACATGGTCACATAAGAATGACTCTCAAATAATTAATATTTATCCTAATAAAATAAATAAGGAAAATTATTAAGAAGTACATTCCTATCCAAACTCAATACTCCCTACCACTATAAATAGGGGTGGCCTCCAAAGGTTGAAGACAACAATTCTGAAGCAAAGAAGCTCTCTTAGACTGAAGCATCAAAGCCCTGAAGAACTTCCCAACAATCAAGCATTCAAGTTGAAGATCAAGCATCAAGCCCTTCAAGTTGAGTTCAAAGCCTTCATCAAACCTTTAAGTTGAAGATCAAGCATCAAGCCCTTCAAGTTGATATCAAATCCTTCATCAAACCTTCAAGTAAAAGATCAAATCCCTTCCAAATTGAAGATCAAACCGTTCAAGGGAAGATCAAATCCCTTCAAGTTGAAGATCAAACCATTCAAGTGAAGATCAAACCATTCAAATAAAGATCCAAAGCCTTCAAGTTGAAAATCAAGCTCTAAGCCTTTCAAATTGAAGATCAAGTTCAATAAGTCCTTAAACAAGCCAGATTCAAGAACACGTGATCATCACCCTTGAATCGAGAAATCTACCATAAGGAGAATCAGAGGATTTTTACCTTTTGTTAAAGATCAACAGAGATTGTGATCGTCTGGGAACAATGGAGATTATTCCTTGTTAATGATCAAGAATAATAAATTTATAAAACCGCGTGTTGTTAATCTCAATTCAATTGCGATTGGTGAGCACGGGTGTCGAACCACTGGGAATATGTAGGTTTATAGTGAAAAACTATTAGAATTAATTAAAGTGAAAGAATAATGTCAATTTAATTTGGTGGTGAAAAGAGCTTCAATTGGGTTGAAGCTGAATTTGCTAAATTTAATTAAGCTGATTAAAACACGATTTAATTAATGGAATGAGCGGAACTTGGGTGAGAAGTCCATTTGAATATCAAATATGCAATTTAATTATAAAATCCACGATTTAGTAATTATGTATGGTGGTTCATCCAACTACAAGAAGGAATTCCCAAAAAGATGATGAATACAAGACCGGCAGGTTTATCCTTGAAAACAATGGAATATCGCTATCCACCTTAATTGGGGATAAAGCATGCTGGTTTGTATTCATCCCAATAAGTACCATTGTATAATTATATAATTGCACTCACAGATATACAATTATATGATATTATATTTAGCGATAGTGTGCGGTAAAACCTTCACAACTATGCAATCACATAATACAAAAAAAGGGATGTTTATAACTAAAAGTGCATAAAGAATCTAACTTCATCCTCACCCAAGCTTGGAGTATTAGCTACACGTCAATGGAGGAGAATATCCTTTATCCATGACAAGCACTAAGGGGTCACGGGATGAAGAAAAGTGAAAATAAAGCAGAAAGTAAATAACTGAAGAAATAAAGAAAAAGTGATTGAAAGAAATAAAGAAAATGGCATAAGTATGAAAGAAAACACCATGGGAACGCAGCGGAAAGTAAAACAAAAATTTTCCCATTGATTTTCATCCATGAATCGAACTCAAACTACAAGATGAATCAAAAACAATTATTTAAACATGAAATAAATGCTTACTTTGATGGTCGCCTTCACAAAACTTCAAGCTCCAAAGGTATGGAAGCCTCCAATGAAGTCCACACGAGCCTAAGACTTCTATGATCTTCCTTTGTCTCCACAACACTTGAGAAGGCAAAGGCTTGAGAGGGAGAGAGAGAGATTTCGGCTAGGGAGGAGGCAAGCAAGAGTATATGGCCCTAGGGTTAATCCTCCTCTATTTATAAACCTCTCTTCTTATAATGATGTTTGGTTACAAGTGCTAGCTTGACCAAACATCATATTAAATTAGCTATATTCTAGTTTAGTATATCCTTAATCCCTTTTAATTATTAACACTTAATAAATAAGGATTAGGTTTATATCTAAATTAGAATATCCCCTCTTACAAAATCAATAAGATCACTTAAGCCCTTATGTGTGTGACCCATTGGGTTCACCCCAACCTAGTAGTGGATCGGGAACATCGCATGTTTCCCAAAATAGAAACTTTCTATTTTTGGTTCAATCGAAACTATTCCAATTTTGCCCTCAATGATAACACTTATCATTAGGCCTACACTAGTCATGAGTGACCTCTAGCAACATATCATGACGTGCCCTAGGTGTGGGTGAATATACAAATATAAATGAACCCTTCGTGTAATATAATCCTTCACCAATCAATGTCACGATTAAGTTATCTGGGTATGGATTCATGTCAAACCCTAACTTAACCCTGTGTTAGTTATTCACCAAAATATAAACTCAATTAGGTTAACCCATGAAAACTCTTTTCCTTGGTTACCTTCTGCTTTGGCCAAAGACTTCATTGAGTTGTTATTTGTGAATTAACTGTGACATTCTCCCTTTGATATTAAGGGTGGTGATCCCCTATTGCACACTCACCTATCTTCATATATAACTTACTAAAGCCAATGAGCACCGATTACATCCTCATGAATAAGGGTGTACAAGATACTATCAAACTCTAGTAATTCATACATAAGATAACTAGTGGTGTCTCAGGTACGAGGATTACAAATGTGACTATACACATGAGCAGCTTTTGACATTCAAATACATCTCCATAAGCTGTACTCATATTGGTCACGTTCAGTGTACTTGTTCTCTAACAAGCACAGTGTCTCTACACAGATGGCTTGAGACTCACCATCCTCCCATTGGAGCTAGTATAACCCGAGCTAATCTTAACGGTTTATTATCGCCCAAATAAATAAACCTATGATCAGGAACATATCTAGAATAGATGTTCTTGAGAATCATATGTCTCTCTATCTCAACACTTGAGATACAATTCTCTATCATGCTATTCAAGGACATTATCATGAACAGTTATAAATAACACAAGTATACATGATAATATAAAAGCCATTATATAGATGAATAAGATTCATTCAATAACATAAATGAAATTAAAGTCCCCTAATTACAATCTACTAATTGGTTTTAGGGCACATTTCTAACAAAGTAAATAAAGAAAATGGCTTAAATAAATAAAGAAAATGACAATAAAAGTAAAGAACAATTCTCAAGTGAGAATTGAGCCATGCATCAAAAGGGAAAATTGCAGAAATTAAATTATAGAAATTAAAGACTGAATAAGTAAAGAACAATTCTCAAGTGAGAATTGAGCCATGCATAAAAGGAAAAATTGCAGAAAAGTAGAAAGTGCTGAAAAAGTAAATGACCGAATAAAAAGCAGAATTGAACTGTAATATGAAGTCTATTAAAAATGACAGAGTAATGATTCAGAGCGAAAAGTCATGAACCCCCTTTAAGTCACCCTTACACGCGTATATATAGAATGGAAATGCAAAAGACGATTATGCCCTTAAAATATCTCAAAATATCTAAAACAGCCCACAGCCGCCTAAGGTCTATCGATAGCGAAGTGTGGCTATCGATAGTACTTTTATCGATAGCGAGACTTGGCTATCGATAGTCATGTTGGCTCTTTGCTTTGAATGTGCAGGAATTCTTTTGCAGTCTTTTCGCACTTCATTGGCTATTGCTGATCTTTTCTGGAATGCTTCTTACTTGTGATGATAATCAAGGCTTCATAGGTGACGACTTCGTATTTATATAATCTGCAAAGATTTCTTGAAAAAGGGAATTTAACTAATTTATACAGATTTTATACAAAACGAGATATTATTACGCAACTATTTATATAAGAGAACACAGTAATACCATAATTTGAGAGCATGATTGTGAGACAATCAGATTGTACTTCGTATTTTTCAAATGTAAATCAAAATCAACATTTGTCTACTCCCTTTTCGGTGTTTATTTAAAAACACGAAATTTGTGTGTACAAATTTCTGGCACGTCCGGTGGGACATTGTGATTTCTAGAAGTCATATATACTTTGCATGCGGGTTGCTTTGCTCTGTTTTTTTTTTTTTTTCATGCTTTAAGAGCTTAAACATCGTATTCTTATCAAAGCCTATTAAAAACACTTTTTTTTTTTTTACAACTGCACTAATCAACTTTATCTCATATGCAGTTTCTCTTCAACCTTTGGCAAGGGCGTCTGCCATTTGATTTTCTTTTCTAGGAACATGGATCAATTCAATACTTTCGAACTTCTCTAGTAATTGTGTTGCACATCGGAAGTAAGGGATTAGATCATCTTTTTTAACCTCGTAATGTGTTAGGAGTTGGTTGATGACTAACTTGGAATCTCCATAAACTTCTAAATTGGGGATTTTCATTTCAACCGCCATTTGGAGACCAATGATTAAGGCTTGATACTCAGCAACATTGTTTGAACACAACTCACTAAGAGAGAATGAAAATGGGAGAATCTGTCTCTGTGGTGAAACAAAAATAACCCCCGCTCCAGCATCGTCATGGCGTGCAGCCCCATCAAAAAACATCATCCATGCAGTAAGAACTTCAACTTGAAAGACCTCTTCATCAGGGAAGTCATCTGAAATCTCCCAATCTGCAGGGATTGGATTATTTGCTAAAAAATCTACTAAGGCTTGTCCATAATCGCCTTTTGAGAAAAGTAAATTATTTCGTATTGATTGAGCAGCAGTCCCCATCTTGCCAAGCGTCCTGATAATACTGGCCTAGACAAAATATATTTAACAGGATCAGCCCGTGCAATTAAATGCACTGTATACGCTTCCATGTAGTGTTTTAGCTTTTGGACTGAGAAGAAAAGTGCAAGGCAAATCTTTTCAATAGGGGAATAGTTTAGCTCAGGCCCTGTGAGGGTTCGACTCAAGTAGTAGAGTGCCCTTTCTTTGTTCTCTTCATTTTTTTGGGCAAGAAGTGTTCTAAGATATTGTTCTTGTGCAGCAATGTAGAGTAACAAGGGCTTCCCAGGAGTAGGGGCACCTAAGACAGGTGGGTTCAACAAGTAGAAGTCAATTCCTATCATTGTCATGGCTAATTATATTGTCAGGTGGGTTCAACAACATTCAAACAATGTTGATGAGTATCAAGCCTTAATCATTGGTCTCCAAATGGCAGTTGAAATGAAAATCCCCAATTTAGAAGTTTACGGAGATTCCAAGTTAGTCATCAACCAACTCCTAACACATTACGAGGTTAAAAAAGATGATCTAATCCCTTACTTCCGATGTGCAACACAATTACTAGAGAAGTTCGAAAGTATTGAATTGATCCATGTTCCTAGAAAAGAAAATCAAATGGCAGATGCCCTTGCCAACTTGGCTGCAACTTTAGCCTTGTCAAAAGATGAAAATGTTGATGTCCCAGTATGCCAACGGTTGGTATTACCATCATTGTCCATAACAGAATGTGAAGAAACAAATGTTATTTCAGTAGCTGCTATCGATACTGAGGACTGGAGACAACCATTGATTAACTATTTAGAGCATGGGATATTGCCTAATGACCTGCGACACCGAACTGAGATAAGGCGTCGAGCATTTCGCTTCATTTACTACAAAGATACACTTTACCGGCGTTCCTTTGACGGTGTTTTTCTTCGTTGCTTAGGAGAAGAAGAAGCAACTCAAGCATTGGAAGAAGCTCATTCTGGTGTTTGTGGTGCTCATCAGTCGGGTCCAAAACTCCACTTTCGAATAAAAAGGATGGGTTACTACTGGCCAACCATGGTGAAAGATTGTATGGACTATGCAAAAAAATGTCAAGCTTGCCAGTTCCATGCAAACTTTATACACCAACCTCCTGAACCACTTCACCCCACAGTTGCTTCCTGGCCATTTGATGCATGGGGCTTGGATGGAGCTTACTGAAGCCACAAAAGCAATTAAATCGGCAACCTTAGCCATTTCCATGCATGACAACAAATCCCCATGGGGGTGCTTTCAATACTGTTATTCGCAGTTTGTACTTAGAAGAAGCAATAGTCGGAAACATGGATCCAGCACCCTCTGTCGTTAATAATGCCAAAATATCTTTCTCGAGTGAACTTAGGTTCACAGAAGCAGAAAGGCCAAAAAGAACTATAACACGGGGAGGGCTTGTTAATCCACTTGAAGCCCTTTTCTCTTTCAAAACGGCCGCTCGTTTCTGCTCTCTTACCCTCATGTTACGCTGAATTCGAGCAGCCCGAGCACCCTTACCAACATTGCACTCTGATTTCGCAATCCTGCTCTTATCTTTCGAAGAGGTTTTGTGAATTTGACGAGATGATTTGGACGAGAAGCGCGATTTATGGGGTTTATTGACTTGAACTCGAGATCCCGCCATGGCCCCGGCAAGAATTAGACACGGTAGCTGCAGATAAACCCTAACAGCTTGTTTGGATTGAGAGAGATGGAGAGAAGAGGAGAGGAGAGAAACTTCTCGTTTGGATTGAGAGAGTTGGAGAGAAAGGGAATGAGGGGGAGAGAAAAAGAAGAGAAAAGGGTGCTGCTCTGTTAAGCCAGCTAACTGTTTAATAAAGGAAAAGCCTCTATTGGCTTTGTGAATAGAGTTGTGAAGCAGAGGCCATGAATTAGCCTGTGCTTGTTGCCCTTGGCAAACTCCCTTTCCCTCTATGAGGGATTGTGGGTTTAATTTCAGCCCGAGCATGGACCTTCAACCATATTAACGCTCCCATTTGGGTTACAGGCTCGCATTACCAAGCTCAGCTGTGTTGATTCGTGATCTGCCTTCCATTGCTGATGTTGGTTCATTGAGAAGTGTAGACCCAGACAGGATAATTCTGAAAAAGATCATATTAACTGGTTACCCTCAACGAGTATCAAAATTGAAAGCCTCAGTGAGATATATGTTCCATAACCCAAAGGATGTTCAATGGTTCAAGCCTGTGGAAGTATGGACAAAATGTGGTCGTCATGGTCGCATTAAGGAACTTGTTGGTACACATGGGGTAATGAAGTGCTTATTGAATGGGGTCTTTCAGCAGCATGACACTGTATGCATGAGTTTGTTCAAGAGCACATATCCAAAGTGGCCTGAACATCGGTTCCCGATTCGTGATGTTTGAGTAGTAGCTGGTGCTGAGTCTCATATTATTGATTCCGGAACACTGGAGAAAATGGGACTTTTCATTGATCGGAATGAAGCTCTGGTTCAGATTGATAGTTCAGATTTCATGTCTGCTGGTAACCAGTGACATGGGTTGACTGTAACTTCCCCCATGTTTTCCCTTTCCCTTTTTATTTTATTTTATTGTTTTGAATGCCAAAGAGGGGAAAGGTTCCATGTGAACTGCACTTGCACATGGGTTAGTCGGTCCTAAGAGACGGGGGAAGCCCGTCTGATAGCTCGCTCAGCGCGAGCTTCGAAAGGGAATTGGGTTAAAATTCCTGAACTGGGATGCGGTGGCTGACGGCAAAGTTAGG
Source organism: Hamamelis virginiana (assembly GCA_017140935.1). Lineage (NCBI taxonomy): Eukaryota > Viridiplantae > Streptophyta > Magnoliopsida > Saxifragales > Hamamelidaceae > Hamamelis > Hamamelis virginiana. The sequence goes on from JAESVK010068830.1 coordinate 19,777, forward strand.
GAGTCCGAAGACGTCGGCGGGGGCCTCGGGAAGAGTTATCTTTTCTGTTTAACAGTCTGCCCACCCTGGAAACGGCTCAGCCGGAGGTAAGGTCCAGCGGCTGGAAGAGCACCGCACGTCGCGTGGTGTCCGGTACGCCCCCGGCGACCCTTGAAAATTTGGAGGACCGATTGCCGACCTCGCTCGGTCGTACTCATAACCGCGTCAGGTCTCAAAGGTGAACAGCCTCTGGTCGATGGAACAATGTAGGCAAGGGAAGTCGACAAAATGGATCCGTAACCTCGGGAAAAGGATTGGCTCTGAGGGCTGGGCACGGGGGTCTCAGTCCCGAACCCGTAAGCTGTCGGTGGACTGCTCAAGCTGCTTCCGCGGCGAGAGTGGGTCGCCGAGTGCTTGCCGGGGGACGGACTGGGAACGGCTCCTTCGGGGGCCTTCCCCGGGCGTCGAACAGTCGACTCAGAATTGGTACGGACAAGGGGAATCCGACTGTTTAATTAAAACAAAGCATTGCGATGGTCCCTGCGGATGCTAACTCAATGTGATTTCTGCCCAGTGCTCTGAATGTCAAAGTGAAGAAATTCAACCAAGCGCGGGTAAATGGTGGGAGTAACTATGACTCTCTTAAGGTAGCCAAATGCCTCGTCATCTAATTAGTGGCGCGCATGAATGGATTAACGAGATTCCCACTGTCCCCGTCTACTATCTAGCGAAACCACAGCCAAAGGAATGGGCTTGGCAAAATCAGCCGGGAAAGAAGACCCGATTGAGCTTGACTCTAGTCCAACTTAGTGAAATAACTTGAGAGGTGTAGGATAAGTGGGAGCCGGAAATGGCGAAAGTGAAATACCACTACTTTTAACATTATTTTACTTATTCCGTGAATCCGAGGACAAGAAGAATATGCCGGGTATGGCTAACTTAGCCCCTCGTGACTAAAAGACCACCCGAGGCCCAAAACCATTCAAATTAATATGCCTGCATACTCTTGGTATATTCAGTAGCCTATGCTGCTTGCTTTTAGAATATCCACCTGTATGTGGTCATCCCTCATCGCCACCGAGGACTTAAAGATTATGCTGGGTATGGTTAACTTAGCCCCTCGTGACTAAAAGACCACCCAAGGCCCAAAACCATTCAAATTAATATGCCTGCATACTCTTGGTATATTCACTAGCCTGCGCTGCTTGCTTCTAGAAGAAGAAAATGACAATATCCTTTTACTGAATATAATGCGGTGAAGCTAAATGCATTCGAAGGATTAACTCTCTCGGTCACTAAGCTTGTTAAGACAAAAGTAATCAATTCTCCTTTAAAAAGGTTCACTTAAGTCAAGAACAGGGAAGGAGGAGGGTTACTCTGAAAGAAATGCAAGAGAAAAAATATCCATTTCCTGATTCTGACATTCCACAAACCGAGAGGAGCATGCATGAAGAAACTTCAACAAGGTCAGTGCATTTATTTTCTGTTTTTCTGTCTCTTTTTTTTTTTAAAAAGGGGCTTTTTTTTTTTTTTTTTTTTTTATTTGTCTATGTTTCGACATGAATTTCCCGTGAATATTTTAATATGGGTGTAAACAATACAAGCCCACAATAAAACTTTGTTGATGCTAAGTTTTACTTGGAATCCACTGGGATAAAGGAAGCTCAACCAAGCTCAGTACCATCAATAGGCAGTACTGAAAGACATAAGCAAAATGCTTCTCAAAATGCGGAAATTGTCACTCCTGCTAAAGAATGTTAAGAGAAAATTGCAGAAAATTAAGCTAGAGATGCAATGGGGCAAAGTGCTAGTAAAAAAGTTCTTTATGAAGCAACCAAAGAAACTCCAGTACTTCGTTATGTCCCAAAATCTAGAAGAAGAAAAGGACAATCTCCTTTTACTGAATATAATGCGGTGAAGTTAAATGCATTCGAAGGATTAACTCTTCCGGTCACTAAGCTTGTTTAGACAAAAGTGATCAATCCTTATTTAAAAGGGTTCGTTAAGCCATCACAAGGGCCAGAAGTGGAGCATGGTGATTTACCAGAGAAAAGAACTGAAGGCTTTGATCCTAATGCTTATAAATTGTTGGCTAAGGCTGGTTACAATCCACGTGAGTTGCCTGGTTGGGAAATCTACCCTTAAAGGCAATTGAAGGAAAAGAAATTGAAATGACCAAAACCCAACAACTATTGAGAGAAAAAGGGTATCTTGTGGAAAATTCAAAAAGGGGACTTGGTTATACTTCATCTTCTCCTGTTTATATACCGATAAAGAAAGTTGCCTCACAATGCATTACGGTTAAAGATGAAAGTGCATGTACTCAAACACCATAGGCTAGATTGTTTGATCGCCTTGGTGAACCTACATCATCGCGAGCTTCAGTATTTGATTGGCTAGGAGTCCAAAAGCTCCCGACTCAACTAAACTCCGATCAGTACATGATAGACTGGGTACCTCAAAGTCAACGCAGGCATCAAGTGTTAAAAAAACTAATCATCGTTCAAAGCAAAAAACATCTTCTAAGGTTCAAGATTGGAAGGAGTCTCACAGTGTAGTTCCATCTCACATGAAGAGGCACATTCTATTGGATAATTCTGTAGGTGAAGCGTTGAAAATCAAGAGATGCACTGTAGTGTTTACAAATCAAAAGAACTCACAACTAACAACAGTTGAAGATATTGCCACTGAATAAACTACCGCATCTACATTCCATATAACCTTCACTGAAGATCCAGAAAATGACCAGTCAGTGGAAGAAGATATTCAAGAAGTTCCACCCGCACTTGAAGAAGGGGGGGCAAGCCACGGTTGATGATTTAAAAGAAATTAACTTGGGCGACCAAGAAAATCCTCGTCCAACATTTATAAGTGCCGACTTATCTGAAGAGGAGGAAAAAGAATACATAGATCTTCTGGTGGAATTTAAAGATGTTTTCGCTTGGAGTTATAAAGAAATGCCAGGTTTAGACCCCAAAGTAGCAGTTCACTATCTCTCAATCAAACATAGGGCTCGCCCAATTGAACAAGCTCAACGTCGTTTTCGACCAGAGTTGATTCCCCAAATTAAAGCAGAAGTCAACAGGCTAATTGAAGCCGGCTTTATTCGAGAGGTGAAATACCCCACATGGATTGCTAACATTGTTCCAGTCAAGAAAAAGAATGGACAAATTCGCGTCTGTGTGGACTTCCGTGATCTAAACAATGCATGTCCAAAGGATGATTTCCCATTGCCAATTACTGAGCTTATGATTGATGCAACTACAGGCCATGAGGCTCTATCTTTTATGGATGGATCATCGGGATACAATCAGATTAGAATGGCACCGAAAGATGAAGAGATTAGAATGGCACTGAAAGATGAAGAGCTTACAGCGTTTCGTACGCCAAAAGGTATTTATTGTTATACAAAAATGCCATTTGACCTAAAAAATGCGGGGGCAACCTACCAGAAAGCTATACAAAGGATCTTTGATGACATGCTTCACAAGACAGTTGAGTGCTATGTTGATGATTTGGTGGTGAAATCCAAGAAAATGAAATACCATTTGCAGGATTTACGCACAGTGTTCAATAGACTGCGGAGATACCGGCTCAAAATGAATCCTCTCAAGTGTGCATTTGGGGTCACTTCAGGCAAATTCCTTGGATTCATTGTTCGACATCGAGGTATTGAAATCGATCAGTCTAAAATTGATGCCATCCAA
>JAESVK010068831.1:0-20061 GCA_017140935.1 Hamamelis virginiana
TTTTTTTTTTTTTTTTGTATAAATATAAGTATGTACTACTTTTCTTTGGTTTGCTAATACCCATATAAAATTTGATAGCACAAAAATGATCGGGTGCAGTACATAATGCAATGTACTGCACGATCACGGCTGTCTGTGGAGTGCACGTGCGTGCTACGTGTGCATGACGTACGTATGCACGTCATGAACAACCGTGTTCGTGCGGTACGTGCAGTACATGCAGTACATACCATACTTGATCAAATTCATTTAGTAGCATCATTACTAAAATTATATACTAAAAGAAAAGGCACTAACAAAAATATTTTTTTTTTTATTTCTTCTTCTTATGTTCTATCTTATTAGTTTTAGGTTGGAGAAAATGTGTGGAAGAAAATAAATTAGAATTTTAGATCTTTAGTGTTTAATTTTGGTATGATTTCTTAGTTTATGATGTTTGGAAGTAGAAAAAATATGGAAACTTTAATTGACTTTAAGTTGTAGAAGAATGAAATTCACTCTGTCCCACATCGCCTAAATGAAAGGCTTGCTATAGCTTCATATACCTGTATTGGACCCTCCACCTACAAGCTTAGGCTTTTAGGTGGGAATGGAAACTTAACATGGTATAAAAGCATTGGTTATCCACGTGACGGCCCAAACGAGCCTGCACTGAGGGGGAGTGTAGAAGAATGAAATCCAATCTATCCCACATCACCTAAATGAAAGGCTTGCTATAGCTTCATATGATGTATTGGACCCTCCACCTACAAGTTTAGGCTTTTAGGTGGGAATGAAAACTTAACATAAGTTGTTTGGTTGCCAAGAAAATAGGGGTCATTGGGGGTCCTATTTTTTAACTAAATTTTGGGGGCCCAAAGCGGCCGTTTGTGTGGCTTGCCCTCAGGGCCGGCCATGCATAAATGATAGATCACCTTCCATAGCTCATTTTTACATCTTATAATGTCAATTATAGTGCTGGTAAATGTCTAAATCATATCCTCTACTATTTTCAGCAGGGATTCCACCATAAGCGTGAAGCTTATTTTGAAAGGTGGAAACAAACTGTAATGAAAAAAATTATTATTATATATATATACACAGAAATGCTACAGTCAAGCCTGCCTGCCTGTGGCTGCATCCGGTCACCCCCATTTAGGGGGTGATGCAGGTCACGGTTTCACATTCGACCGTTGGATTTCCTATTCATGTAGTGCTTGTCATGCATGCAAAAAATCACAGTGATCCGATGGTTGGTTTATGAGAAAATTGACTTTGAAAAAAAACTGGAATTCAAAAAATAAAAAATGGCAGTTTTTTTCAAAGTCAGGTTTCTCATAAACCAACTGTCGGATCACTGTGATTTTTTGCAAGCATGACAAGCACTGCATGAATATGAAATCCAACGGTCGAAATGTGAAACCGTGACCTGCATCACCCCCTAAATGGGGGTGATTAGATGCAGCCACAGTCAGGCCGGCCTGACTGTAGCATTTCTAATATATATATATATATATATATATAGACACACACACACACAGAACTGATCCGGTCAGGACGTCCAACTAGAGCTACATCAGCCCCATTAATTTGGGCCATAGGATGAGTTTAACTGTGATCCAACGGTGAGGGGTTTAAAAATGAAAAAAAAATCACGCAGGCTGAAGCAAGAAATACCCCTTGTCTCTTTTGATACCAATTCAAAAGAGGGTTTTAGAGAGAGAAGCAGCAACCCGCGTCCAACCTCACCCCCGATTCGTCCCAAACTCGTCGGAGAAGAAAGGCAACCTTGACAGGACGGTATATTTCTTGTTTCAACCCACAACCATCTCACCCACTGCATCCACGCCACTGCTCCTGCAGCAACGTCACTGCTCCCACTGCATCCTCACCGGCAATCAAGCAAACGCCACTGTTGAGGTATGATTGAAGCCTTCTTGAAGCTCTCTTGGTCAAACCTCGCAGCTGTGGTAATATTCTGGGGTTTTTTTTTTTTTTTTTTTTAAATCTGAAATGTGGGGGGTTGTTGTGTTACATCCATATTTTGTGGATGATTTAACAATGGTTGAAGATCAGTGGGAAAAATGTAAGGTTTTTTTTTTTGTTATTATTTTTTTTAAATCTGAAATGTGGGGGTTGTTGTGTTACATCCATTTTGTGGATGATTTAACAATGGTTGAAGATTAGTGGGAAAAATGTAAGGTTTTTTTGTTTTATTATTTTTTTTTCCTATGACAGTCGGCTGTTAGCATGGAACAATCAACTGTTAGCATGGGTTAGATTTCAAAAAATGTAACCGTCTCTGTCGGTCGACTGTTCCATGCTAACAGTCGACTGTTAGCCCCTTCATTTTATTTTTGAATTGATTTCAATATTAACATGTTTAGAGATGATTTCAAGATGAACTTATTCAGTCGGTTAATTGTTAGCAAAGAACTTATTCAGATTTTTTCCCCCTTTTATAATTATGGCAAAATGTTTCTTGAGATTTACTTTAATATATTTATAAGTGAGAAATGCATCTACACGAGTGTTCTTTTTATAATTTCATGTTCTCTGATTCAGTTTTGATTTACTTTTGGTTAGATTTCTGGAATTCTCTGAATGAAAAAGATGTATGTCATGTTAATTTATTAATCTCTTAGATGAGATATTTCATAATTTTGATCCACTAATTTCACTACCAATGGAGGTAGAGGTTGCTTTCCATTGCGCAAACCAACAAAGTTGGGGTGCTTGGTTTCTGAGGCAGGTAGGATATAGAAGCAAATCAAACTAGCACAATTTCCTTTAAACATTTGATTTTCTTCATGAAAATACCAAGAACAATCTTATTCAATAATAATTTGAATTTATACATTTCCATTTTAAAATTGTGGAGTATATTTATAAGTTCCATAGAACACCAATAACAATTAGAAACCTTTTAAAATTAGCCTTACTTATTATATTATCCTATCTTCAGCTGCTGTAAATTTTTAAAAAGCCTAGCTGAGCAGAGCCCTTCAGGGGTTGCGCATGCTCCACTTGTTACGTAATCAAGCTTGAAACTGATTTGAGTTTTACTCATTTAAAACTTGTCAATGAACTCACTATGAAAGAGGGCGTGTACTTCTCAGAGATTTCTTGTTTGTTCAGCTGCATTACTTAGCCTCCTGCATTAAAAAGAACCTCACAAACAAAATCCATAGACTTCTTGTTTAGACTCTAAAGATCCAATCCACGTTAAAAATAATTAATGCATTAAAAATAACATCCTGCATTAATTTCTTTCTCCTTCTTGTTTGACAATAGGTTTTTTGTAAGTTCTATGAACTATTAACCTGCCCCATGTTATATTTAATTAATTTGTTATAGTTATTTGTGCCAAATTACAGTAGCATTTTGCACTCAGTTTTTACCTGCCTCCTATATCTTCTACAGGTTTGGTTTGCGGCGACCTTCTCAACACCCAATCTTCTGAAAGAGCTTAATCTAAAGGTGATAACTGTTCAGTAAAATGCTTGGTTTAATTGCAATAAAATTCTCAAACCCTTGTTTATATGCTCCGTACGTGTTTTGTTTTTTTGGGTGCGGGAGAGAATAACTTGTCAATTTGTTGGTAGTTCTAACGACCTTTAACTTCGTCAAATTTGCTTTGGTTGTAGTGTTTAGTCCAGCAACCTCTCTGCAGATGTTCACACCTAATCATATATGGTCATAAAATTACCCATATTTAATAACTTGTCAATTTGTTGGTAACTCTTTAAAGAGCTCTCTTGTTGATCCTGCTTAGTCAGTAGAGATTGTTGAATCATCAGGTCTCATTTTTTGCATTGATAAATACTTTTTTTTTTTGTTATGTTCTTAAAGTACAATTATCACATACAGAAATGTCAGCTTTTAGGATGCAGAAGGAAGTAATTTCTCTTTTATTTATAGGACACTTTACTCTAATGAACTGGCCTAGTATGCTACTTAAACCACTAAGAGAATTGGTATGTAATTGTGTATATTCTCCTTGAATAATCAGTCATGATACAGGACATTATATATAGAGATTGTACCGGGATTATTTATAGAAATTACAATAAGAGAAATATATGAAGAATACTGGGAAGATTTGCTTGACATAAATAATATTCCTAACACCCCCCGTCAAGATGAAGGTGGGAGACACCGTACCGAACCTTCAGCTTGTCTCGTAAAAATTGAAAACGTTTGGAGCTGAGACCTTTGGTTAGAGCATCAGCAAGCTGATCTTCAGTGGAAATAAAATTCACAATCAAGTCCTTACGAGCAACTTTGTCCCGAACAAAATGAAAATCAATTTCAATATGCTTGGTGCGCGCATGGAACACAGGATTAGAGGTAAGATATGTGGCACCAAGATTGTCGCACCAAAGAGTAGGAGCTTGCAACAGCGGTACCCCAAGTTCGCCAAGAAGAGATTGAAGCCAAGTAACCTCAGCGGTGGCATCAGCAAGAGCCTTGTATTCGGATTCAGTGGAGGAGCGGGAAACTTTTTTCTGCTTGCGAGAGGACCAAGAGACAAGATTCGAACCAAGATAAATAACATAGCCACTGGTAGAACGGCGATCATCTGGGCACCCTGCCCAATCCGAATCAGAGAACACCGACAAAGAATTGGAGCTAGATTTAGAAATAAGAAGGCCATAGTCTCGAGTAAGCTGTAAGTAGCGCAAGATGCGTTTAACCGCTAGTCAATGGTCCTCGGTGGGAGCATGCATGAATTGACAAACTTTATTCACCGCAAAGGCAATATCAGGCCTTGTTAACGTCAGATATTGAAGTGCACCCACAATTTGACGATATGGAATAGGATTCGATAAGGGTGAGCCCACTTTGGATAGAGTTTGCCCCGTGGGACAAGGGGTTTGCACAGGTTTGGACTCCGCCATGCTTGACTTGCGGAGAATAAAGTTGAGTGAGAAAAAGACCTTGGGAGTGGGATAGAGCCTCAATGCCAAGAAAAAAATGAAGTGAGCCAAGATCTTTAATGGAGAATTCAGTACCAAGAGCATGGATGAGTGTAGTGAGATGAGTTGAAGAAGCACCTGTGACAATAATATCATCAACATATATCAAGACATAAATAGGAGCACCGACACTGGTGGAGATAAATAAGGATGGATCTGTTTTGGATGCCATGAAATCCATGCTTAGTAAAAAAGAGGATAGGCGATGAAACCAGGCACGTGGGGCCTGCTTGAGACCATAGAGGGACTTGTGTAACCGGCATACATGGTGAGGTCGATCAGGATCAAGGAAACCAGGCGGCTGAGTCATGTACACCTCTTCAGAGATATTACCATGAAGAAACGCATTGTTGACATCCAATTGGCGAACGGGCCAGCCATTAGAGGTGGCTATAGAGAGGACAGTGCGAATGGTGGTGGGTTCACAACTGGACTGAACGTCTCATTATAGTTAATCCCATGCTGTTGATGAAAGCCTTTGGCGACAAGGCGAGCCTTGTACCTTTCAACCGTGCCATCAGAACGACGCTTAATCCTGTAAACCCATTTACATCCAACCACATTCATATTAGCACGTGGAGCTTGAAGACTCCAAGTTCCATTCCGAAGTAGAGCATTGATCTCATGTTGCATGGCATCGCGCCAGGCAGGGTGCTTATTAGCCTCGGTAAAACAAGTAGGTTCATGATGAGTAGAGCAGGCAGAGGTCGTGGCAGTAAGTAAGGCATGAGAGGGATTTGTGGTGTGAGCATGTGATTTTGGAATATTGGGTTTGGGCATATGACGCAAGGTCATAGGGTGGGTTCGGTTGGTAGATTGGGGAAAGGGAGGAGTGATTGATGTTGTGGGAAAAATGGACGGATTGGAGGGGATTGGAAGATCCACAAATAAAGGAAGGCCATGAGGGTCATGTGCGTGAATTGTGCTGGACTGGTGGAAAGGGAAAGTAGAATTTGGAGGTGGTGAAGTTGAAAAGGAAGGTTGAGACGGGAGAGAGAGAGAGAATTGGGGGGAGAGTCAACGTGAGGATTGGATGGGTTGGCAATATTGGAAAAAGATTGAGGTGAGAATCTTTGACCCATAATTGGAGGAGATGGGATTGATGAGGGAGAGGATATTGGCAATAGTTCACGTGAAGAAGCTGGCAAAGTGGTAGGTGAGGAGATTGTGGTGGTAGTTGAGATTGTGGAGGGGAGAGAATCACGGATTGGAGGAGAGAATAATGGAGAGAAGGATCCTTGACTTGCACGTGATGGAGGGGCTGTAGCATGAGTAGGATTGGAGGAGAATCTAGGAGGAGATAAATGGGGAATTAAAGATGGAGATTTAGGGGAGGATCGACCACCACGACCACGGCCTCGATATCGATTATAAGTCCGGCCTCTACCACGATTGGAAGGTGGATAATGGGAGGATGTGCGATGAGCAATATGAGCAGATAGGGAGGGATCAGAGGGTGGAGTGATGACTAGTTTAGCCATGGAGTCAGCATGAAGGAACTCATGGCTAAGAAGAAGACTGTGGAGTTCAGCAAATGGGGTGGGTTCTGGACGGGCATTAATGGTGGTAACAAGATCTTTGAATTCCAAACGGAGACCACGCAAAATATAAATATTAAGGTCAGTTAAGGAGAGAGGACGTCCTGCAGCATGGAGAGCATCAGCCAAAGATTTGGCTTTGTGGATATAGGCAGTGACAGGCATGTCATCTTGTTTCAGATTATGAAGATCAAGATGGGTCTGCATGATACGAGTGTGAGAGGCAGATGCAAGGGAAGTTTCAAGGGTACTGTAAATGTCCCGGGATGTTTCGAGACCAACAACAAGAGGAAGAACTTCTTCCGTAAGAGATGCAATGAGAAGACTTACTAAAAGTTGATCTTGACGGACCCATGAAAGATAATCAGGATTTGAGATTAGACGATCATTGATGGTGATTTTTGCAGGAGGACAAGGAAGGGATCCATCGATAAAACCAAGAAGATCTTGACCGCGAAGAAAAGGGAATAGTTGAGTCTTCCAATATAAGAAGTTTTTGAGAGTAAGTTTGAGAGAGATAAAATGGTGAGCATTAGAGAGATTAGAAGGAGTTGGGAGAAAAGATGTGGGAGAGATAGTAGGGGCGGTGGAAGAAGTAGCTATGACCTCGGAAGAGGAGGTGGTGGAAGCCGTGGTGGTGGATGCTGTGGTGGTGGAAGCTGTGGTGGTGGAAGCCATAAAAAAAAAAAAAAAAAAAAAAAAAAAAAAAAAACGTACAGCTCTGATACCAACTTAAACCACTAAGAGAATTGGTATGTAATTGTGTATATTCTCCTTTAATAATCAGTCATGATACATGACATTATATATAGAGATTGTACAGGGATTATTTATAGAAATTACAATAAGAGAAATATATGAAGAATACTGGGAAGATTTGCTTGACATAAATAATATTCCTAACAATGCTAAACAATTATATAGATCATTTTCCTTCGTTATTTTCTTTGAATATTGTTGAGTAATGCCTAATTTTTAACCTTATACAGTAAATGGATATATGGTATTTAACTTAGTAGATGGTAATTATGAAGGGCCAAATACTCAACAACCTGAAGAGTCTTCTTCAACAAATTCTGACATGCATTACATCCCTCAAGTCATGCATGGTCATAGACCTACGGTTGGCCAAGAATTTTCTTCATTAGAAGAAGTGTTTGAATTTTATAATAACTACGCGAGAGAGGGTGGGTTCAGTGTTTGAATTGGCTCTAGTCATAAGGGTGGGGATAATCAGATTAGGAGGAAGGAGTATGTGTGTTATAAAGAAGGTGTGAAGAGGATAAAGCCCATTAGTTCAATAGAAAATTTCTCCACCACGTGTTTGTATGTCTTTCTAAAGCTGCAATTAATCTTACTTGATTTTATTTCATATACCAATATTTTATATTTTATATATGAGTTGTTTGAATTTCATAATAATAATTTCCTTTTTTATATTGGTGATGCAGATTGCAAATTTGAACCTTTGGACATGAAAGCTGGCTCATGGGTTGGACTTCCAATTGCACTTTCAGCGAGATATTCGATGTGTTTTAATAATTAAAACTGTTATGTGCCTTTAATTTTTATTTCAAATGTGTTCTATCATTAAAAGTATGGATTTTATTGTAATGAACTTGTACTAAGGAAATTGTGCATGTAGGAATGCTACAATGTTGGTTGTTTAAATACTTTTAAAATTTGTGATTGCGGATGTAGGAATGCTACAATCTTGGTTGATTACTGTGGACACCCCATTTTTACCAATTATTTCTACCATATGTTCATGCAAATGATTAACTAGAATAGTTGATCATTTGGTGAGGAATTTGCCTTGTAAAGACCAAATTGCCCAAATTGTCATTGTCTGAGGAAAATGACAATTCATTATTTCATGTGTACATTTGGATTGAAATCAACCCATTTGTATTGCATTTGACTTTTGAGGTGTTTTAGAACATCCCTGTAAATTTTCATGGCATTCTGATGAGAGCTCGATAGGTAATTAGGGTTTTTGCGACTTGAAGGGCATTTTCGTCATTTTTCTCGTATAATTTCCAAATGACCTCCGAATTCGAAACAGATTATTTCATGAGGTTTATATGGATGTGGGGAGTATAGTTGGAGTGCTAATTGAACCTTTGAATGGTTGGGATAGATTCGCACAAAATCGATCCCACGGGTAAGATTGAGCCAAATTAGGGTTTTATTCAAATCGACCGTGAATTGGTCATTTTCACCAAAATTAAAGATTTTCAAAACATGTTTTCAAGTACCAATTTCATATTAAAACCATGTTTTTAGAAGTGGTTCAAGCCTAATTGATCAATTTTACAAAACAAAGAATGGTCATATGACCAATTTTGACACAACCGGGTCAATTGGCTAACTTTTTGCTAAAACCCTTGACCATAGTCAAGTATTTTTGCCCCAAAAGCCTTCTAAAAATGTGGAGGATCAAAACACGGTCGTTTTGATACCTGGATCATCGAATTTGGATGAGAATTGACCAAAATATGACCAAAATATAAAATCCCATTGAAAGTGGGGAAAATTTGGGAAAGTCACTACGGTGACCGTCCTAGCTAGGACGGCCAACCGTCCAGCCCAGGACGGCTAGCAGTCCAGCCTTGGATGGTCACCAGGATGCTTGAGCAATTTTTGTAATTTTGGAAGGTTTGAGGCTCTCCCACCCATTTTGGCCGATTTAATTGGTTTTTTTTGAATAAATTCGAAGGGGATTCAGCTTGTAAATCCTAGGGAGACTCATTCTAAGCCCTAGGATCATTTTTAGATGGATTAATCCCAACCATCCATGGTTATTTACCCTAACTCTATAAGTATGCTTTGATAAAGTTAGGTTGGGCAGAGGTTCACAAGGTTCAAAGGATTCTAGGGTTAGAGAAGGAGGCTACAGATCTGGGTTCATCTCTTGAGGGAGATGATGAGGACTCAAAGCAAGGGAACTTGAATGAGGTTTGCAAAGAAGAAAGAAGAGAGGTAAATCTTCCATACAAATATTTTTTTAATTGATATTCATGTAAATCGTCCATGTGATAGTAGAACTTAGTTCATCTTTGTGTAAGATGAACTAACTTCTATTGTGTATGAGTTTATTATGCATGTTAGAATAGGTTTCTTTCTTTTTCTTATTTATGTTAGTATACATGATTAGGATTAGCTTTTTTTATGATTTTATGTGAGTATGCATGATTAGGGTTAGCTTTGTTATGATTTTATGTGAGTATACATGATTAGGGTTAGCTTTTTTATGATTCTATGTGAGTATGCATGATTAGGGTTAGTATTGCTATGATTTTATGTGAGTAAGCATGTTTAGGGTTAGTTTCATTATGATTCTATGTGAGTATGCATGATTAGGGTTAGTATTACTATGATTTTATGCGAGTAAGCATGTTTAGGGTTAGTTTCATTGTGATCCTATGTAAGTAAGCATGATTAGGGTTATCGTTATGATTTTATGTGAGTAAGCATGTTAGGGTTAGTTTTTGTTATGATTTTATGTTTAGGATGAGTCTTTTGTTGTTATTTTATGTATGCAAGCATGCCTAGAGTAAGTGTTGATATGTTACATAATTATTGGAATCTTGTGGTGTTCATTTGATAACCATATGATATTAATTGTTATATGAATATGTTGATGGATTATTCTTGATATGTGATGAGTCGTGAGTCAATTTTTATGCTTTTTATGATTATTTGAATACTTGATATGGATTTGATGGATTGAATATATAAATTGTGTACGAGGGAGCGTGCGAAGGTAAAATCCTCCCCTTGTGTTTACACTATAACAAAAAGCGGTATTTACGGCGTTTTTTTTACGGCATTTATATATAACGCCGTAAAAAGTGGTTAAAAAGTCATACATCCCGTGTTTTTTAATATAAGTCGTAAAAGCATTAGTATTTACGGCGTTTATTAAACGCCGTAAAAATGTATAGTATTAACGGCGTTTTTTCAACGCCGTAAAAAGATTTATTTATTAACGGCGTTTATTAAACGCCGTAAAAAATCACAGCATTAGTATTTACGGCGTTTTTTAAATGCCGTAAAAAGTGTTAGTATTCACGGCGTTTAGTAAACGCCGTAAAAAGTCTGCTGCGAAATTGCCCTTTCCCTCTTTTTCTTTTCTTTTCCCCGCGCCCTAGTTCCTCCACTCATCCATCCCGTGTTTTTAACAAAAGTCGTAAATGCATTCACGGCGTTTTTTAAATGCCGTAAAAGTATAGGTATTCTCGGCGTTTGTTAAACGCCGTAAAAAGGTATAGGTATTCTCGGCGTTTGTTAAACGCCGTAAAAAATATTAGTATTAACGGCATTTTTTAAACGCCGTAAAAGATTTACTTATTCACGGCGTTTATTAAATGCCGTAAAAAATAAAAGCATTAGTATTCACGGCGTTTTTCAAATGCCGTAAAAAGCATTAGTATTCACGGCGTTTTTCAAATGCCGTAAAAAGTCTAAGTATTTACGGCGTTTATTAAACGCCGTAAAAAGTGTGCCGCGAAATTTTGACTTCCCTCCTTTTCTTTTCTTTTCCCCGCGCCCTCATTTGCTCATTTCACTCGAAAAGCAGCTCTCATCTCTCTCTCTTTCTCTAGCTCTGCTCCTCCTTCACCGGCTCTATGGAAGCCTTGCCGCCGATCAACCACATCTAAACCGTGATGGGGGCCAAAGCTAACCCACCCGTACCACAGCTGAGCGGAACCCTCTTTACCGGAATCTCACAAAGCACAGAAAACCCACCCCCCACCCATCTCTCTCTCTATCTCTCCCCCATCGATCTCTCTCTACCTCACCCATGGATCCCTCTCTGCCCAAACCCTCTTTGCCGTGAAATGTTGGGTGTTAGGGTTTGGGGACGTGTTTGGACCAAGGGAGAGTGGAGGAACTAGAGGGATTTGATTTGATTTTGATGAAAAATGTTGGGTTTAGGGTTTCGAGGAGCATTTAGATATACTCTTTCTGTATCATCTTTGTTTATGGTTGGTTTGTTGATAGGAAGTTTGGTTGGAGAAGAGCAGGGGTGGGGTTTGCTTCGCCATTTCTTTGAAGGCATTGAGAATAACGAGGATAGACGATCGGAGATACTGGAATCATATTCCATCTGAGGAACCTAGGTGAGAATTGTTTATCATATATGATTTTTTTTTTTTTTTTTGCTTGCGATTGAAATTGGATTGGTATGAAAATGATCCATGTTAGTTTATCGAATGATCGAGCACAAGAAATTCAAATTTCAATCATTTCTGATTTTTGTTTTCTTAAGCCTCTTTTGACTTCTGGATTTGAGAAAATGTAAGGGAAAGGAAAGGGTGAAAAATGTTAGAATTCTTTAGGGGAATCTATTTCAATGTGATTTTTAGAATTTTTCTTTCTTTTTCCGAAATCTAAACTGAACTTTAGATGTTTTGGTTTTGATATAACACTTATTTCAAGATGGGGGCTGTATGGTCCTGTTTCGTGAGTGATTATTGGTTAGACTTGGAAAATTTAAGAAATGCAATGGAACTATGGAAGTGGCATAGAAACGCGTCAAAGCTAGAAATAATACAAAGAAAAGCCCATAAAGAGGATGAATTGATTATATTGAAGTAGCCACCTGAATGGAAATAAGTAGATAATGTTTTTTAAGTATTGGTTAATATTTTAAGATCCATCTCAGTATTGGCATGGAGTCATCTGGAGTTATAATTTGATATCCAAATTAAGTAGAAAAGTAATGTCTTAGATGAATTAATCAAGTATTGGTTTATATGTTGACTTATTGTGATATGGATTGCCGATACTGGTATATCTTGTGATACCAATACAAGTTAGCTGATATACAACCAATTTACACAGTGATAAGTTACATTAGCTGTATCCAATATTAATATAATTTAATCAGAGCTAAAGACTTAAACAGACATTTGATAGTAGGTCTTTCTGATGGCATTTAAAATCACTTTCTCATAAAGAGTCTCTAATCTTGAAATTGGACATAGGATGGCTGTATGAATAATCTCTGAAAGTATCTTTCCAACGGTGAAGAAGAAGTTATGTATTTACTCTTTTCATAATAGTTATGAGCACTTTTAGTATAATATCAAATATTTTGATATTCAACACTTCTGAACTATGGTCATAGCTCCTTAAAGCTGCGCATGCAGTGAACGTTTAATTTTGATCATATTATATGTTGTAAATTTGAAGCATATTTGGCTGAGAAAGATCCACAATTTTCACCATAAACTCCAACCCCTCACCCCCCCAAAAAAAAAAACACATTTAAATAAACCAGAGAAAAACCTTTATTCACACTCCTTGTTCTCCTTTGAATAATATTCTGTTGCTGATAAAAAAATTCTCAAACTTGAATCCTCCTTGGATCCCCTTTAAAAATTTTATTTGTGTGTCAACCTATTCCAACCCACACAAAACTGAGTTGACCCTAGGCTTGAGATTGTATTACAGGCATTCAGCATCTCAGGTTAAGATTGGGGTTATAGTCTATGCGCAGGCTGTTCTTCTCTTAGGGCGTGCCTTTACTTGGCTGTCATCCGAATAAAGCCATGGTTTTGCATCGGCATCATAATGATGACATGTACCCCATGCGGTTTTATACTCTACTGTGGAAACTAGGTTCGATTCTACTTTTAGAGACTAGAAAGTACTTGCAATGCCTGGTTTGGAAATTTTATTTATTAAAATTTTGGCTTATCTACTTTTATGCGTAGCTCTATCCATGTCACTCATTCTGTTCTCTTTTCTATATGAATCTAGGAATCACCAGAAGGCAAGAAGATGCTAGACTTTCGTAAATCTCTCCCTTCATTTAAGGAGAAGGAAAGGCTGCTCCAAGCAATTGCACGGAATCAGGTTTGACTTAAAACTCATGACCTCCCCCATCTATATTCAATATTCTCAAACAAAGTGTTGTTTCTTTGATTGGAGATGTCTTTTTAATGTTTAATTTCGAAGGATTTTTGCTTGTCCATTTCTTGATCTCTTGTTTGGCTTGGTCCTTTCTCTGGTTTTAATCTATTGTCTGGGGCTTGTTTAAGGTTCTTCACATTGCAAGGGCCTTTGGTTTTATTCTTATTTCGATTAATGACCTTGCTTCTTTTATTAAAAATGTCTTATTCAATTCCCAAATAATCTCAATTTAGTATATCTTCACTATTTTGCTTTGAAGCATAAACAACATGGAGTGATTTTGTATGAAAATGAATCTCTGATCATTTAGTTTTTCTTTTCGGAAATTCATTTTTGAGAAGGAATTGGGCATTAATTAATTTGTTGAATAATTTTCTTAGCATTGTGGAGATGTGTGACATGTCCTGTTGTTTTATTTAAAGTGCAATATCAAGGTGTGTTTATGTTAGAGTTCAATTGAAAACTTGATAGTTTTTTTAAAAATTGTTGCTAAATTCAAAGATGAAACAAGTATAAGGGTATTTACGGCGTTTAAAAAACAATTATTTACGTTAGAGTTCAATTATTTACGGTGTTTATGTTAGAGTTCAATTCTCTTTTTTTTACCGTCAAATGACAATTCTTTAAGGCGTTTTTTAAATGCCGTAAAAGGGTATTTACGGCGTTTAAAAAACGCCGTGAATAATAGTATTTACGGCGTTTTTTAAACGCCGTAAATAATGCTATTCACGACGTTTTTTAAACGCCGTAAAAGATAATAAATGCTGTTAAAAAAGGCGCCAAGATTTCCCTCCATTTTTTAGCTGCAAAAGGAAAACTATTTACGGCGTTTAATAAACGCCGTAAAAACTATTATTTACGGCGTTTTTCAAACGCCGTAAAAAGGTGGACTATTTACGGCATCGCGATAGACGGCATTTTTTGCGGCGTTTAATAAACGCCGTGAATAGTTATTTAAGGCGTTTTTTAAACGCCGTAAAAAGCAATTTTTCTTGTAGTGTTAAAATAATTGTTTAAAGCATATTTGTTGTTAGTTTTTTATACGTTTTGCATGGTAATTTAGTAGAGCATGTTAGATTGTATGCTAGGGTATTTATTTGTCATTTTTCATGGATTAATAGTGTTTTTTAGGCTACTTTAAACATGTATTCAAATCTGTCCAGATTTGAATATATGTTTTAAAGTGGTTTAATTAACATATTAAGCCATATTTTTGCATGATTTTATAGTATTTTCATATCATATTCATATAGAAAGCATGCTAGGCCATCTTCATCATTTTAATTCTTTGTTTTCAAGGTTTTTAAAGTGGTTTAAAGTTCATACTCAAATCTGTCCGCGTTTGTTTATGTTCTTAAATCACCTCTAAAAATCATTTTGGGGTCAAATCTAACTTAGAAATATGCCTAGGATCACATAATAAAATTAGTGTGCATTTAGGAGCATTTTCATGCATTGTTAAAATTAATGTCATGCATATTTGTTTGATTTATTTAATTTCCAGCATGCATTTGCATTAGTATATTAGGTTTTTAGATTAACTTTAGGGTTAGTTAGAGACCCTAGGTTTAGGAAGGTCACTTGACCTTCCCTAGGACTGTCATTTGTTGTAAAGACCGTTATCAGATTTGAGTGTTTCAATTGATTTAAGTGCCTATCTTCGAGAGATTTTCTAAAAAAGATTTTGATATAATGTTTATGAAATAAACATGATTTTATGAAAGATTTGATTATTAAATGATTTTCAAAAGAATTTGAAGTGTTTTAAGATTTTTACCTTGGAATGAGATTCCTCCCGATAAGATTTGTTTTCTTAAAATATATTTGAAAAGATTTTCAATTGGAATTTAATTCTAAAAATGAGAATTATTTAGAATATTTGGATTTTATGAAAGTCTTTTATTTTGAAATGATTTCAAATAAATGATTTTAAATGAACAAAAAACTTTCGAAGCTAGAGTCTTGAATTAGGTTGAATACCTTTGATGATGTGATCGATTACAATAAGAGAGTCCTAGGGTAGTCGAACTACGTGGACTTTGATACTTGCTAGGTGATACTAGTGAGTTACGTAGGCGCTAATAGGGCTCAAGTCCGCCCTAGGATGCCCGTTGGGTATTCTAGGTTTTTAGGGTTTGTTTGGATATATTTTTTTATTATTAATATAACTAATATAGATAATGCATTTATATCACTACTTTATTGGTTGATTTAGATTATTTAGGATTGTTTGTAATAAGAAATTTAAATAGCCCAAATAAATTAGAAGTCCTTTAATTAGGGCGAGGTGGGTGCTTACAAGTGAAAGCTTGGAACCTTCCCACGTCGTAACCTAGCCCCCGAATCCATCTCTGGTTTGTAGACTGTCTTTTCATTGGAATGGAGTTAGTTTTGTTTTGATTTTAAAATAAAACATTTTCATGGTTTTCTTATTCCTTAAAAATAAGGTGGCGACTCCTTTGTTTTGTTGTTTTCTAAAAATCCCTAATTACATCGCCCAGTGATGATGTGGATCCTTTCAAGCCCGTCAAAAAGGCTGGTCCACAATTACGTATGGGTAATGTCATGGAGTCACAAATGTGTTAGTATTTTATGAGCATGTATTTGAGAGGCAAATCTAGATTTCTTGTAATGCTTTGGGGTGGCGTTTGAGGCTCAATTATTCAACTAACTCCCTCTTAGGATTGGGATTGGAACAAGCAATGACATACTTGCTAGCAAATACCAGTAATTTATCAACCATCCTAATGTGTATCATTCTATAATTGTGCACCCATTTATGGTTGAGCTATTTTCTAATATATCTATTTTTAATTTATGTGCATCATGGCTTTATCGACAGCAAAACAAGGAAGCTTAAGTAAATAAAATACTTATAAAGTTCCATGCTACAATTTAGAACATTAGTACACTGATACGCTGAATATTAAATCTTTTTTGTGTCCACAAAATACAGTCATAAATACAGAAATTTGGTGTTCTTGCATACCTGAAAACCCAAGTACTACCATTCAAGGCAATGTATTCAGAATAAATACATGCACATTATTTAGTAAATAATAACCCCAAGACAACAACAACCAAAAATAGTAAAATTATTGAGTGCCTTCATTGTGTTTGCTTCAACAAACGTTGTTCTTCATGAAATCCAACCAACCTATGGTTCTTAGTTTCTCATGTAACATGGGAACACAACTCTGTATAAAGCATGTAGGAACGGGTTTACCATCAGCCATAGAATGAAATACCATGTCCCCTTCATGTATTGCAGCGGCTTCCTCAGACACATATTCATTCGTATCCCATCCACATTTCTTCCTCAGCTTTAAACTAGAATCATCACCAATTTTTTGGTTTAATTTTGCATTTGACGAAGTTTTTCTTGGTAGAGCCATATAGCACAAGTTTACAACCTAATCCAATCAAGAGCGCATAGTATCATAATTTAGTAAATAAAATACCAAGTGAACTTTGTATTGAGTTGTCCATCACAATCATCGTATCATAATTTAGTAAATAAAATAGACTCAATTAATGCCCCAATTTTCAGAATGCCAAACTGGAACTGAAGTAAAACCAAGGCCACAAATGAGAAACACAGGACACTTAAATTAGACTAGTAAAGCATATTACTCCAGTACCACAGATCAAAGTTCAACCAAAACATGTAAAACATTGTATAATTCTTATATATTTGGTAATTAATTCACATAAATTCCAGCAACATTTCAACTTAATAATGGTAAAAGATCAATCAAAAGAGAAAAGTTAAATTCCACAACAATGCTTGTACCAACAGGCAAAACAGAATGACAAGCCAAAAAAATGAAAAACTGTTGGCGGCAAACCGGTTCTTTAGAAAGATGTGTGTGAATTGCGGGCGTGCCAACTACAAACAATTAAATGAGTGCAGGTTCTCCTTGCCTTGAAGCCTCAAGGACTTTTGCAATGTTAAATATGGAGCAAATAAAAATAGAGTGTAATTAACTCAAAAGAAACAAATACATACCATGTGTTGGCTGAGTACAGATTTGCTAAATAAGCTATCAATAAAGATGAACAGAGACTGATCCCTGACCAAACCAGAGTTTGGATTCTTCAGTTACAATGAGTTACTCCTAAGAAATTGAAAAGCGACTAGGAAAGCTAAAAACAAAGGTAAAAGACTAAAAGCTGATGCTTGATCTTGATCGTGGATCCCTTGCTTCTCTGTCTTCTTCAGCTTTTATAGAGGTCGAATGCATTTGTAACTAATTTCCATGTGTCAAACTCCAACTGGCTAAAAGTTATAGCCGTTCCTTATTTTGTGGCACTTAGTGGAGATTGTGCATCTTCCATATCTTTGAACGAGTCTAAGTACATGAACGTGCTTTTGAACTCCCAGTCAAATGTTGCCACGTTGCCACGTCTTTCATCAAACGCATTTGAGTTCCTTGCTGCCACGTGTCTTTTCATTTTGGATGTATCAAGGTTATCAAGGCCATATTTGATAGAGGATATCTTGTTGGCCTGTTCTTTTCATGGCCGATTTTTCATAGACCGAATGTATAATGCATTTTCTTAATTTCGGCCTTCTAAGAATCTTGTTTAAAAGACTTTCAGCCTTCACAATCATTGACCGATTTTTAGTGTGGTAACAAAAACATAATGGTCTATGATAACAAAATACCAAACAATTAACTAGCAAAATAAGATGACCATGCCTGCAATTTCAACTCCATTCAGATCTTGGATAGTCTGAGGGAAAGGAAAGAAAAATGCTGAAAAATGCTCGAGAAAGGAAGCCATTTCTAAGTATTTTCCATTGATTTTTTTTTTTGATTTTTTAGATAGAAAGAATAAACTAACACAATAGGAAAAAAAAATTAAATAAAAAAATCAGTAAATTTTTTTTATTTTTTATTTTTTAGATAGAAATAATAAACTATTAATCAAAGTTCGTCCCTCCTCACCCAAATTCCTGGCTTCGCCCTTGAAGGTACTCAATATACTTTTCGCTGATTTTCAATCAAACCATTATAGTCGAGATTGACTTTAGTTTGCATAATGAATGCCAACTGGTTAATTAGTTCTTCAATTGAATCGCGGACCAGACCAATTTTTATTGACTCTTCTTCATAGACTTTTCATTTGATTTGAATAGATCAAACTACGGACTCCTTGGCTCCCTTCAGAGTTCAGGCTGGGACATTGATATAACAACTAGATTCTTCTTTTTAAATAGGAGAAGAGAAAACAGTGAAGATACAGAAACAAGTACTAATCTATTCTTAATTATAGCTTATATTTTCTATCTCCTGTTTCTCTCTTGCATTTTTTACTGTAGCAGCTCAACAAAAACAGTTGAATATAAGCCTAGACTCTTCGCTAACACCCATCAAAAACTTCTTCTGGCTATCACCTTCCCGTCTCTATCCCTTTGGATTCTACCCGCAGGACAATGGGTATGGTGTAGGCATATTTTTTGCCGGAATTACTCAAAAGACAATAGTACAAGAACAGACAACAAACATTGACACCGCTGAGATAGTTTAAACTTTAGACAGATAAATAAGTAATGCAATCTATCACCCATGACAAAATCAAAAGCATGCAACTAGATTCGTACAGACAATGATTCGATGTTAAAACATTCATCCCAAAATCAGTCAATCTAAAATTTTAGCTATTTAAGTGCAACATAAACTTTTTGACATTAAAAATAAATTCAGAGAATTCCAGAAATCTAACAAAAGTAAATCAGAACTGAATAAGAGCACGTGAAATTATAAAAAGAACACTCATGTACATGCATTTTTCACTTATAAATATATTAAAGTAAATCTCAAGAAACATTTGCCATAATTATAAAAAGGGGGAAAAAATCTGAATAAGTTCTTTGCTAACAATTAACCGACTGAATAAGTTCATCTTGAAATCATCTCTAAACATGTTAATATTGAAATCAATTCAAAAATAAAATGAAGGGGCTAACAGTCGACTGTTAGCATGGAACAGTCGACCGACAGAGACAGTTGCATTTTTTGAAATCTAATCCATGCTAACAGTCGACTATTTCATGCTAACAACCGACTGTCATGGAAAAAAGAAAAAAAAAAAAGCCTACATTTTTTCCCACTGATCTTCAACCATTGTTAAATCATCCACAAAATGGATGTAACACAACAACCCCCACATTTCAGATTTAAAAAAAATAATAACAAAAAAAAAAACCTTACATTTTTCCCACTGATCTTCAACCATTGTTAATTAAATCATCCACAAAATGGATGTAACACAACAACCCCCTACATTTCAGATTTAACAAAAAAAAAAAAAAAAACCTAGTATTGTACCTCAGCTGCGAGGTTTGACCAAGAGAGCTTCAAGAGGGCAATCGTACCTCAGCAGTCGCGTTTGCTTGATTGCTAGTGAGGATGCAGCGGGAGCAGTGAGGTTGCAGCGGGAGCAGTGGCGTGGATGCAGTGGGTGAGATGGTTGTGGGTTGAAACAAGAAATATACCGTCCTGGCAAGGTTGCCTTCCTTCTCTGGCGAGTTTGGGACGAATCGGGGGTGAGGTTGGACACGGGTTGCTGCTTCTCTCTCTAAAACCCTCTTTTGAATGGGTATCAAAAGTGACGGTTTTTCTTGTTTCAGCCTG
>JAESVK010068834.1:0-18235 GCA_017140935.1 Hamamelis virginiana
TCTTCTATTTTTTTAAATTAAATGCCGATCACAAGATCACAAGCTTTGGCGGAAGGTGAGACGTCAACAAGGATTCCAATTCAGAATCAATCCGTAGAGGAAGAAATACGTAACCGATTCCAAGAAATGGCCGCTGCCATAGAGAAAATTATGAAGCAAAACGAAGCTGTTTTAGAACAGAACGAGGAACTCCGTCAAAAGATAGTTGGTCAGAAAGTAGCAGAGGACAAAGAAAAATCCCCAATGAATGAGGTTGATCCCCCGGAATCACAAAGATCTGCTACACCAGTTCACAATAACATAATACCAACCAATGATGGATCTCATCGTCTTCGTGTAAGATCTGAGGTTAGAATCGAAAAGGAGCAGCATCCTAAAACACGACAAGAACGGTATTCTATCTCCCAAAAGGATAGAAGTGATGAACAGAAATCCCGTTTAATAAGGGATAGAAGCGTTGAAATCCAGTCGGGAAAGAGTCGGAGAGAGGCAGAGATGCAGAAAAGCAAGAAACCAAGGTCATCACATCGGGATAAAAATGTAGTTGTTCGAATGAAAGAAATGGATGCTCGGCTGGGAGTATTAATTGAAGCAGTGAAGGAGAAAGAACCTCTGGGAATAAAAGAATTGGTAAAGTCAACTGATCCACCATTTACCCGAAGAATATTGGAGGAGCAACCGCGAAAGAATTTTAAAATGCCAAGCATTGATGTTTACGATGGCACAACTGACCCGACAGATCATCTGGAAGCATTCAAGGGAGCAATGATTTTAGAAGGGGCTTCGGATGCTATAATGTGCAAAGCTTTTCCAATCACCCTGAAAAAGACGGCGAGAGACTGGTTTAAAACTTTGAAGCCGGGGACAATCCATGATTTCAAGCAACTCAGTGAGGTTTTTATCACTCGTTATATCGGGAATCGAAGGAGAAAGAAGACGGTGGCACATCTCCTCAGCTTAAAGCAAGGGAGAGAAGAAACGTTGAATACATACCTGCAGCGGTTTATAGCAGAAACGCATGAGGTGGATGGGTTAGACGAAAAGACAGCGGTCTCAGCACTCACAAATGGACTTCGGGTAGGACGCTTGTTCTATTCTCTGACAAAGAATCCCCCAGCAACATTGGCAGCCCTATTAACAAGGGCTAACAAGCACTCAGTAGCAGAGGGGATGACAAACGCAAGGGAAGAAAAAGAAAGAGAAGAAAACAAAAAGAGGGGAGATAAGATGAAAGCAGAAAAGGCTGAACTACGTCCTAAATCTGATGAAAAGAAAAAGGAGATAAAGCAAGATAGATTCGAAAGACATCGCGTACCCATTAGCGAAATTTTCCTCGAAATCAAGCGCAGGGGGTTGGTACGTTGGCCAAAGAGAATGAATTCCAATCCGGGGTACCGAGACAAAAGAAGATATTTTGAGTTCCATAAAGACATCGGACATACAACCAATGAATGTGCAGATCTTAGAAATGCAGTGGAGGAGCTGATCAAGAAGGAACATTTGAAGGAATTTCTTCAAAATAGAATAGATCGAATCGAGTCAGAGAGAAAAGAGGAGCCGAGAAATATGAACCAACCTACCGGGGCTGAAATAAATGTGATCCATGGTGGACTGACAATCCGAGGAGAAACAAAATCTTCTAGGAAGGCACATGCCCGAGAAACGAGGAGGATTCCCCCAAGGAAGGTAATGATCGTAGAAAGTACGATTAAAAATCCAGTGATCAGTTTCTCTGAGGATGATCTGTCTGGGCTTCATCAGCCCCAGGACGATGCTTTGGTAATTTCAGCAACCATAGCAAACCATCCAATACGGAGGGTATTAGTAGATACTGGAAGTTCGGCGGATATCCTCTTCAAAGAAGCATTTGACAAAATGGGTTTGGATAAATCCGTCCTGAAGCCCACGACGGGAACCCTCATTGGCTTCACAGGAGCATCCGTCGAAGCAATAGGATGGATAACATTACCAGCAACCATCGGTGAAGTACCGACAATAAGCACAGTAATGGTCAACTTTCTTGTCGTTGATTGTCCGACAGCTTATAATGTGATAATTGGTCGGCCATCTCTTAGTCAATGGAGAGCAGTGGTGTCAACATATCATTTGTCTCTGAAGTTTCCTTCGTCAATAGGAGAGGTAGGGACAGTTAGAGGTGACCAGGGAATTGCCCGAGCTTGCTACTTCACAGCTTTAAAAGGATCACAAGAAGCATAGCAATTACAGGAAGGCGACCTCCAACAGGAAGCAAGAGTCAAATTACCAAACACAGAAACAAAAAAAGAATTGGCGGAGAGGGAGCCCAAAGTTACCGATGGAAAACTAGCAGAAGTCACAGTCAGAATACAGATTCATCCAACGACAGAGGAAAGAACAACACTGATCGGAGCAAATTTGCAAGGAGAACAAAAGGAGCAGATAGTCAAGCTGTTGAAAGACAATTATGACTTATTCGCCTGGTCTCATGATGAGATGCTCGGCATCCCACCGGAGATATCACAGCACAAGCTGAACATCAACCCAGATCATCGGCCCGTAAAATAAAAGAGGAGAACCTTCGCTGAAGAAAGACATCGGGCAATTGATGATGAGGTGAAGAATCTTTTGAATGCAGGATTCATCAGAGAAGTTGACTATCCAAAATGGCTCGCAAATCCAGTCGTCGTAAAAAAGAAGAACGGAAAATGGAGGATGTGTATCGACTTCACAGATCTAAATAAAGCTTGCCCCAAAGATAGTTTTCCGTTGCCGAGGATAGATCGGCTTGTAGACGCAACAGCCGGCCATGAATTGTTGAGCTTTATGGATGCGTATTCGGGATACAACCAGATACCAATGCATTTAGACAACCAGGAGAAAACATCTTTTATCACTAGACGAGGTACGTATTGTTATGTTGTAATGCCTTTCGGATTGAAAAATGCAGGGGCAACATATCAGCGCCTGGTGAATAAACTCTTCGGGGAACTCCTCGGTAAAACAATGGAAGTCTACATTGACGATATGCTGGTGAAAAGCCTCGAATCAAAGAACCATGTCCAGCACTTAAAGGAATGTTTCGCCATAATGAGGAAAGCACAAATGAAGCTCAATCCAAACAAATGTGTCTTCGGAGTCGGATCAGGGCAGTTTCTCGGCTTCATGGTGACTAAAAGAGGAATTGAGGCGAACCCAGATCAAATCAAAGCTTTAATCAACATGAGCTCACCAAAATCAATAAAGGATGTACAGCGGTTGACAGGGAGGATAACGGCGCTAAATCGGTTCATATCCAAAGCTTCAGATCGGAGTTTGCCCTTCTTCAGAATATTGAGAGGAGCGCAAAGGTTCCAATGGACAGAAGAATGTGAAAAAGCTTTTCGAGAACTGAAGGAGTATCTCGGATCAATACCGATGTTATCAAAGCCATCTTTGGGAGAACCTCTGTACCTGTATCTGGCAGTCTCCTTGACGGCGGTAAGCTCAGCTTTAATCCGAGAAGAGGATGGAACTCAGATGCCAGTTTATTACACGAGCAAAGTACTTCTGGATGCAGAGACCCGTTATTCAGATGCCGAGAAGATAACCTTATCCCTCGTGGTATCTGCAAGAAAGCTAAGGCCGTACTTCCAAGCTCACCCAATTATTGTCCTCACAAATTTCCCGATGCGTTCGATTCTTCATAAACCGAGCACATCAGAACGATTACTTGCATGGACGATAGAATTGAGCGAGTTTGACATCGAATACAAGTCGAAAACAGCTATTAAAGGCCAAGCAATCGCTGATTTTATAGCAGAATTAACGCGACAGGAGGGGGCACAAACTGGAGAAACTGAGGGCAACAAAATCATTTGGGATCTTTTTGTTGACGGTGCTGTCAATAGTCGAGGACAGGGAGCGGGTGTAGTACTGAAAACGCCCGAAGGAACAGAGTTCGAGATGCCTTAAAATTTGCTTTTCAGGCAACTAACAACGAAGCAGAGTATGAAGCAATCCTCGCAGGATTAAACATAGCCGAAGCAGTAGGGGTACAATTCTTGCGGGTTCACAGTGACTCACAATTGGTTGTAAACCAAATTAAGGGTGCTTATGAAGCAAAGGAGCCAACAATGATGAAGTACGCTGTCAAGGTTAAAGAATTGCTCCCACACTTTGCTGAAGTTGAGGTCATACAAATCCCGAGGGATCAAAACAGTAGAGCAGATGCACTAGCAAACCTCGCATCAGTTTTGGAAGCAAGAAGTGCAAGAGTAATCACAATGGATGTCATCCAAAAGCCCAGCATAGGAGAAGTTGAGACAGAAACAGAAATCATGACCATTGATAGGCCAACCACATGGATAGATCCGATCCGGCAATACATTGAAAACGGATTCTTACCGGAGAACAAAGAGGAAGCAAGAAGAATCCGAACCCGATCCGCAAGATACACAATGATCCGAGGAGTGTTATACCGAAGATCGTTTGTAAAGCCATTACTTCGGTGTGTAACTGAAGATGAAGCAAATTATGTACTTCGGGAAATCCATGAAAGCTGCTGCGGTAATCATTCTGGTGTGAGAAGTTTGGTCCAAAAGGTTATCAGACAAGGGTATTATTGGCCGAGGATGGAAGAGCAAGCTCGGGAAGTCGTCAAGAGATGCGATAAGTGCCAACGTTACGCTTCCTATATACATCGACCACCGACGAAACTCATTCCAATCTCAAGTCCATGGCCTTTTTCACAATGGGGATGGACATCGTCGGACCACTACCGGAAGCTCTAGGAAAGAAGAAATTTCTACTCGTAGCAATAGACTACTTCACAAAATGGGTAGAAGCTGAGCCTCTAGCCAAAATAACCGAGGCGAACACTAAGAAGTTCTTATGGAAAAACGTCATTTGCAGATTCAGAGTGCCCGCAGTAGTAATAACTAACCGAGGAAGGCAATTTGACAACCCTGGCATGAGAAATCTGTGCAGCAGCTTGAATATAGAGTTACATATTGCTGCTCCTCGGAACCCTCAATCAAATGAGCAGGTGGAGGTTACTAATAGAACAATTCTCCGAGGACTAAAGACGAAGCTGGATAAAGCAAAGGGAAAATGGGTGGAGGAACTGAGTAGTTTTTTATGGGCCTATCACACTACACCTCGGTGGGCAACCGGGGAGACCCCCTTCTCCTTAGTTTATGGGTCAGAAGTTGTGGTACCAGTTGAAATCGGCTTACCATCCCCCAGAATCAACACTTTCGATCCCAATCGAAATACAGACGAGCTTCTCTTGAATTTAGACCTCGTCGAAGAAAGACGTGAGAAGGTACGATTGAAGATCCTAGCCTACCAACAGCAAATAAAGGTGAGTTTCGATAAATCAGTTCACCCCCGAACTTTCCAGATTGGGGACCTCGTCCTACGAAAAATAACGGAAGCAACCCGAGAACAGGGGGCGGGAAAGCTAGGAGCCAATTGGGAAGGACCTTACAGAGTCGTCGGCAAAGTAAAGGAGAATACCTTTCGCCTGGAGAACATGGAAGGAAGACAACTGCTAAATGCCTGGAATATGGAACACTTCAAAAAATACTACCAGTGAAATCATTTTTCTTTAATAAAATTTTCTCCTTTCTAATAAAATTTTTTAATTGTTCTCGTTATGATATTACTATTTTATTCTCGTCTATTTGCTGGAAACTGATATTCTTTGCAGAATAAAATCCAACTCAAATTCATCAGAAAAAGAAAGAGGTATTGTGAGCTAAGACCCTTAAGAAGTCGACCTCAAAGGAGTCAAGCACAATGCATAAGGGCGGTTCAATTCCGACCTAAACATCTAAGCATCAAAAGATGACGATGAAAGAAAATAAAGACAAACTACAAATTTTCAAGAGAGTATATTCATTGATTTTTCAAGAAAGCTACATCATATATGAACCGATCATTTACACTTCAAAACACCAAAGCATACGAAGAAACAAAAGTTTCAAAACACAAAAATATCCAAGTATCATGTGTCGGGCAAATGACGACGAGCTGCTCAAATGACCAAAAAGTTACAGTAGTTCGGTGTGAAGATATATGCGCAAGAAGTTGCAGTGGTTCGGTGTGAAGAGATATGCGCAGGAAGCTGAAGTGGTTCGGTGTGAAGAGATATGCGCATCAGGTGGGAGCTGCTGAACGACCAGAAGACTCTGGAGGATGAGCAGCATCAACTTCAGGGAGCGGAGGATTTTGTTCCTGATCATTAGTCTCGGAAGGAGGGATAACTTCCTCACCTTCTTCATCGTCATCATAATTTTCCAGATTAGATAAATCCAAATCAGGAAACTTCTTTTTAGCCGCAACTCGGCAGGAATCAAAGCCAGCTCCAAATTGAAACACAGCATCATCCCTACAGCCTTTTGCCATGTCTTCAGCTTCTATCACAGCTCTCTCCCACCCTGAACATCGATGTTCGGCTGAAGACAAATCCTTCGTCAATTTGATAATCGACGTATCCTTCTCCCTCAAAGACTCTGCATCCTTCTCCCGAAGATCTTTAAGTTTAACAATTTCAGATTTCAAAGGTGAGAGTTCTTCTTCAAGTTTCTTCTTCAGTGCAGCAATCTCCTCATCTCTCTTCCGTAGTTCTTCCTCCATCTTCACAGCAGCGTCAATAAGAGCACGGTTCTTCTTCGTCGTTGAATATAATCTCATCACCACCCCATGACACAAGACAGTAGCCTGCACGGTGTTAAAAGAGGTTTTAAAATATATATATATATATATATATATATATATATGTTTATTACCTTTGCCATTTGATGAATCGCTTCAAGACTCAACTCGTCAGAAGCCGAAGAAGAAACGTGTCTTCTATCCGCCGGCAAAACAAAGGAATTGACCAGCCTATAGGCCACGTCCCTATCCCTGAGAACAGACTCTTTACGAGGAGGATCCGCGCCAACTGGCTGAGAAGACGCAATCGATTTGCCTTTATCGATTGACACAACAGGGGAATCCACAGAAATCGGCTCTCGGGCTACACCAGAAGAAGCCGGCATAGACGAATCCTCGGCAGCAGGAGGAGGTACTATGACTGCAGACTCGATCTTGGCCTTTTTAGATGGAGGAGGGGCAGATGATGTACCACCAGTTTTTGCTTTGGAGCTCCTGGTCTCCTTCCAAAGAGCCTTGTAGTTCTGTTTTGGCGGCATCTTGTCTTCGGTAGATGAGTCCTCAGAATCTTCAGGAACTGCCCGAAGAGGGTTTGCTGCTATTGCTTCCTTGTGTTGATAGGAATAGTAGAATTCGGAAATGAACGTTGGCGACAGAAGACGATTCCTTCTTCGGTCTTCAAAGTTCAGGATGAAATCAACTCGATGCTGAGACTCCTCGGATAATGTAGGTGCTCTTCAAAATCGCCTAAATTCTGCAAAACACGGAAATACGTTAAGGCCAAGTAATCGTATAAAATCAGAAGGATGCAAAGAAACATGGTCTCAGATAAATGAACAAAAAGAGAAAAACACCTGGAGGAGCCTAGATCGTAGGGACGAAGACATCATGAGCTTCTCCAGAAGGAAACTCCCACTAGCCGCTCAGGAAGAAATACCTCCCTTTCCAGCTATAGACATAGGAAGGATTCCCGAAGATGAGTTTTCGTCCACTCTGTGACCAAAGATAGACCCATCCATTATTTGGATTGGGACTATTCCTCGGAGATACGCGGTATAGTAATTCATCGGTTGTAACTTCCCAACCTTGGGATTGCCATAGTATTATGGCAGCTAAAATGTCCCGCCAACAATTCGGAGTAAGCTGGACTGGGCACAGTTTAAGATCGGATAAAAGACGCCTAACAACCGGTTGTACAAGAACTCTGAACCTGGCGTCAAAGAAGTGTTCATAAAACACTACCTCTCCAGGACGAGGACTACTAGCTCGGTCATTCTCATTAGGCATACGGATGTTTACTGACCAAGGAATGCCATACTTGGCTCTCAGGTTCGAAAAACGCTTTGCGTCAATCGTACACGGAACCTGATCAGCCACGACACTATAGGGGTTGGAATCAACATCAATCTCTTCCTCAACATCAACATCTTCTTCTAAAGGTTGGTCGTCTAAGTTTTCCCTAGGGGTCGCCGGAACAGAAGAAGAAGCGCGAAGATCACCGACAGAGGAAATGACTTCCTCATCCTCAAACCTATCCACAATCCTAGTGGTATGGCGAGGGTTATCTCTAACACTAGGGGACGCTTCACTCTCAGAACTATGACTATCAATAAACAGGCGGCGAGGTCTTTTCATTTTTTCTCAAATAAAAGAGAAAAGATACAGAAATGTGCGTAGAATCGAAAGAGGAAAATGCAAGAAAAATTTGCAAAGGAAGCTAAAAGGATCGACAGCAGAGAATACCTTAAAGTTATGAAGCAGACGACCGGTGGACGAGGGACAAGAACTCGGCTCGGTTAAGAAATTTAGAAACGGCAGGTTGGTGAAGCTTTTCTGGCTATGGAGTTTCACTGGAAATCAAAGGAAGAAGAAGCAAGCGACCTTCAAACCAAAAATGGCCAAAATGAGGAAGGAGCATTTAAATAAGCAACAAGAACGATTGGGGTAAAGACACTTGGCAGCACACGAATGGTCAAAATTTGAAAAGACCCACATCTTTTCAGTTCCCTCGCTACATTTAATGCAGGCATGCCAAACGTCACATCTGTTTCGAAATTCGAAGAGCCACCTTTTCATATTTCAAAAGTCGCAATAATGACTCACAGATGGATTGACATGTGGAAACTCTTAGTGTCCTCAGTTTTCGGCCTATTATTTCCTAGTTCAACGGCAATTAAACTAGAGAAATAGGGGACTCCTGATGGGGATAATAGCATCTGCCAAAAGCCGAAGATATTATCGGCATAGAGAAGGTTACACGACATCAGTAATAAGACGAAGATCACGTCGACAAAAGTCAATGATACAGCTAGATATAACGGTTATGCAAGGAATCAGCAATATCGTCTATAAACCAGGAAGATCAACTACAATTCAGGAGGAGAATCAGCCTAAAGTTATGACAGCGTCCCTCTATTTAAAGAAGAAGAGAATACATTTACAGGTACGAACAAAAACTCATACAGAAGAGAAAAAATGACTTCGATTGATTCTTACTGACTTGATCTTCGGAGGGTTATCGCCGGGCAACTCCCAGCGCCCCTGATCTTTTCTCTCTCTTTGCAGGCTTACGATCTTGAGATTCGACATTAGCTGATTCTGGCAACATCAGGTTCTATGTCTAGAAGGGATATGATGCCTCTTAACCCTATTTTAATAGTCGAAATTTTCGATGTTTGGGGCATCGACTTCATGGGACCTTTTCCTATTTCGCATGGGTTCGAATATATCCTAGTGGCTGTAGATTACGTGTCTAAATGGGTAGAAGCAGTAGCCACTAGGACCACATGACCACAAGGTGGTGTTGAAATTCCTCCAATAGAACATTTTCTCTAGGTTTGGGTTTCCAAGGGCCATCATCAGTGATGGAGGGTCACATTTTAATAACCGACCCTTTGCAACTTTAGTAGCTAAATATTCAATCACTCACAAAGTTGCAACCCCATATCATCCTCAGACTAGCGGGCAAATGGAGGTTTCCAATAGGGAAATTAAGCATATCCTCGAAAAAACTGTCAGGCCCGATCGTAAGGATTGGTCATTGCGCCTAACTGACGCATTGTGGGCCTATAGGACTGCATTTAAAACCCCTATTGGTATGTCTCCGTACCGTTTAGTCTATGGCAAACCTTGTCACCTCCCTGTCGAGCTAGAACATAAAGCACTTTGGGCCATTAGAAAATTTAATTTTGAAATAAAGGAAGCGGGTTCTCACCGCAAGCTTCAATTAAATGAGCTCGAAGAGATTAGGAACGAGGCTTACGAAAGTTCTAAAATCTCTAAAGCCAAAATGAAAGAGTGTCATGACAGACACATCAATAGAAAATCTTTTGAACCTAATCAGAAGGTGTGGCTGTTTAACTCCAAATTGAGGCTATTTCCTGGTAAGCTTAGATTTCGCTGGGATGGACCCTTTGTAGTGACTAGAGTTGCTCCTCACGGTGCTGTTGAAATTAGAAATCCTCGAACTGGTTTGTCCTTCTCTGTGAATGGACAAAGGCTTAAGCAGTTTATTGAAGGTATAGCTGATAGTGAGGGCATTAGGGATGGTTTGGTAATTGAGTCTGTAAGTTTGGAAGACCCAACCTATCATTTTGACTAAACTGGAATTTCACGTCTGGCTGAAGACGTTAAACTTAGTCTCCTCCACCCTTTCCCCTTATTCTTACACACTCGTCTGGTCGTGACATCCTTTCAACATTGAGGACAATGTCTACTTCTAGTTGGGGAGGGTTTGTATATTCTCTTTTCTATGTTGATTTATTTATACTTTAAATTGTTATTTATATAATAAGTTATTGGTTCTCATTATTGTGCACATATTATACCATTGGTTTGTATAGTGATTATTTGTATAGATTTTGATAAATAAATACGTAATAAACTGTGAGTTTATTCTTTCATTTATATCATATCTATTTGTCTATTTTCGATACATTAATTATAACTTTACTGTGATTAGCTTGTATTCAATCTTACACATGCACGAATTTGGTTTAATCTTCATACTTGACAATTAGAATATCTGATAAAAACCTGTTATAAAGTGGAGACTGGCGACAAATAATGCAAATTTTGAACCATTCGATCATTTTTGGGACTTAATTACTCATCATTTCAGTTCAGTTCTTGGTTATTGCTTACCTGTTATATCTTGCGTAAATGCTAAATTCATGCGTATTTTAGAATGCAAATAACTGGCTGCTTGAACTAAAATTGATGTGTTGTGCGCATGAGATTCCCAAGCATAGGAGTCCTATGGTCGTCAAGCAATAAAACTAGGGAGTACCTAGGTCAATTCCACAGGGAGTGGAATAGGTTCTAGCGATTCTTAGGTTATGCTACCCAATGAATGTAAAAACAATTGTAAAATATGGGGGTTTTTTTGGTTGTGAGATTTGTGCCAAATTAATGGCAATGATTTAATTTGAAAACTTGTAAATGAAAGAAAGGATGGGTTCTATGGATTCATTCCTTCCTAACCTAGGTTTAGTGGTTTCTCAAACATTACTCATTCAAATGGTCCATGTGACTTATGGCTTTGAATGGAAAGATTTAACAACAAGCTCAAGAGAATAAAGTATATGATGAGATGCAACCTACTACTCATTTTATATGTTTACACATACACATGGAGTTCATATGTGCTCATCACCAAAATACAACTTCTCACCGATCATATTTTGGGTATGAATATGGCTCCATATGGTTTCAAAAGAAAAGAGAGTAGAAGAGGCCACATTCCATTAACAATAAAGCATTTGAGTTAAAAAACCACCATTACCTAAGGTTTTGGTGAGGAACTTCACCATAGAACCCTCCTTGAATGCTTAGCTAGCCATAATGAAGAAGAAAATAACCATACACAACCATAAAAGCTGAAAATGAGTAAATGCTTTGTAATAAATGACCCAAAATAAGTGTAGCTTACAACCTTGAGATTAAAAAGAGAAACAACAACCTAAACTAGGGTTTACAAAGTAAGAACAACAATAATACCCAACAAACTAAGCTACTCTAAGCTAGAAATGCAAGAAACCAAGAAAAACTAAGCTAAAACCTTAAGAACTAAGCTAACCCTAGAAAACCAAACTAAGAGCAAGAGAGAGTGTCTTCATTCAGCTGAAAATGAACATTAAATACCCCCCCAAAAGGGTATCAGACATGGGGACCAAAGGACAAGAGTGCCCTTGCATTTGGAGTGTTTTACGATTGGCCCGGAGGATTTCCCGAACAAAGGGACCGGTACCCCTCCTAAGAGGGACCGGTACCATCCACTACTGCAACTTGGGGACCGGTACCCCTCATGGAGGGACCGGTACCCCCTTGCTGAAATGCCCAATATTGCCCTGTAAAGCCCTCCAAACTCCCTCGCTTCGTGCTTGCTTGCCCCGAATGATCATATGAGCTCGAAAGACCGCTCCAAAGGTGCTTGGTCCTTCAATGCCTTGGAATCGGGCGAATGACTTGTTTGGGGAAGGCCTTGACAGAGAATGCTCCATAGATGCATAACAATGAGCATGAGAATGTGCTAGTTAGCCTTGGTCAAGGGATGAAAGCCTTCGGGATTCATCGAACACCTTCAAAAGATGGAATTAGCGCCATGCAACCTGCAAGTGCTCAAAAACAATGAAAGAATCAAATGCACCAGAATCAAGACAAACTAGGGTTGAAGAACACGTAAAATGTACAAAAAAGACAAGTAAAAATGAGCGAATTATGTGCTAAACACACCCTCCAACCTGTATCTTGCTAGTCCCTAGTAAGATTTGAACCAAAAAGAACAAAGAAACTAAGAAAAGAGAAACAAATAAATGAACAAAAGAGCTCGCTTTCAACATACAAACATGAACATACTACTTAAACTTGAAATATAATGCAAACGTTTGAACTACTTATGCTTGTGCCTTTTCCAAGTGTGTGAAATTTTGCCAGAAAGAGCTTCACAAAACCAACATCAATCAACAAGAACTAAAGACAGAGATATAAGAATGAGTGGAATGGAGTAACTCAAAAGCATACACCATGAAACAGAAATAAAGCATTCATAACATAAACTAGCCATTCATAGATGCATAATGTTCATAAGGGAACAACTAACACTTTAAAATCAAAAAGGACTTTTAAGCATGTAATGACCGGGGGTTACACAAAGGGGCTTCAAAAACAAAACGGGTGTTGGCTTTAACTTGGCTTGGGTCACTACCCTGTGCCAACACCGCCCTATGCTACCCTAAACCAAAATAAAACTAGACTGGAAAAGTAAAAACCACAACTGAAAACATAAATAACCTAACTACTAAAAAGTACCCCAACTACTCCTCCTCCGACCCCTCCTCGTCACTGAAATCATCCTCATCCACACAGTCGTCTGTTAGAGGTATGCCCTAAAACCAATCCTAAAGTGCATATCTATTTCATATTAGGATAAGAAGGTACTGCTTATCGTTTGTATGTTTAAATATATATACGATAATGTCCATGAATAAATGATAAGAGAAATGTGTATCTCAAGTTTGTTGAGATATGAAGACTCATATTTCTCATATACATTTATTCTTAAAGTGTTCCTGCTCATAGGTTTATTAAAGAGGACATTTATTAAACCGGCAAGAGTGGCACAGATTTAAACTAACTCCAATGGGAGGATAGGTAGTCTTTCCTATCAGTGTAGAGACACTTGGGTTAATCTGTGGGTGCATATTAGAGAATATGTACACTGAACTTGATCTACTAGAATATTCCTATGGATATTAAGTTAAAGGAATATTCTTATGTTACGTCCATTTGGTAATCCTAAGACCTGAGACACCATGGATGTCTTGTGCCTGAGTTATTAGGGTTTGATAGTGTTTTATACAGCCTTGATCTTAAGGTTGTAGTCAGCACTCATTGGCTCTAATAGGTCTTGCATGAAGGCATATGAGTGGTCAATAAGGAATCATCACTCTCAATGTTATGAGAGAGAATGTCAGGGTCAGTTCTTAAATATAACTCTCAATGTGAATCTCTGGCCAGAGTGATAGATGAAATATGAAAGAGTTTCATAGGGTTCATCTTATTGAGATTATAATTTGAAGAACATATGACAAGAAAGTTAAGATAGGGTTTTGACTTGTATCCATACCCTAAATATCTTAACTGTGACATTAGGGGATGAAGGATTAAGTAACAAGAAGGGTTCATATAGTTCTGCTATTCACCCAAACCTAGGGCATGTCATGACACATTGCTAGACGTCACTCATGACCAGTGAAAGCCTATTGATAAGTGTTATCAATGAGGGCATAATTGGAATAGTTTCAATTAAACCTATAAATAGAAAGTTTCTATTTTAGGCGACATGGAGATGTCCCTAGTCACTGCTAGGTTGGGGTGAACCCAATGGGTCACACACAATAGAGGGTAAGAGAGTTCCTTAAACTTGAGAGAGGGGAATCCTATGTTTAAGTTAACTTTGATTTTGATTAATTAAAAGTTAATTAATTAAAGGTCAAAATTAACCAAGAATAGGATTATTCTATTCTAGGATATTTGGTCATGCTAGCACTAGTAACCAAACATCCCTAAAAGAGGAGAATATCTATAAATATGAGTGTTTACACTCATTCTAGGGCAAGCAACCCTAAGGGCCGAAATTCTCCCTCTCTCTCTCTCTCCATTCTAGCTTTCTCAAGTGTTGTGAAAGACTAGAAAGGTTTAGGGAATCTTACCTTTGTGTGGATACCGTTGGAGGCTTCATTGCGTTGAAGTTCGAGGTTGAGGATTGCAAATCGAAAGGCGAATCAAGTAAGGTTAATTAATGTTTTATTAATTTTATTTGCTTGTATGTAAATCTCATATCCCTATGCTTGTTCGATTCTTGTTTAGAATCTTTCGATGATGGAATACCTTTATTAAAAATTTTGTTTTGTCTTCCGCTGCGATTCCATGATTTCGATCGATTCCTTTCATCGTCAAGCTCATCGGAATCCCCCTCCAAGTTAGGAAGTGGTGGGTTAACAGCAGATGGGTCACCTCTAAGCACGTGAACCTCTCTCTCCAACCTAGCCAGTCTGTGGTCAATCTGTTTCTGCTTCCCCAGAATGCATTTGAACCATCCCTTGATTCTGCGCTCCATTCTCTTGAGTGGAGATGTACTTGCAGGCTTAGGTGCTGACGACGAGGACGGCCCTTCAGAAACTGACTGGGATTGAGCTGGCCTGGGCTTCACTGAAGCTGCTATGCTCCTTGCTTCGGTTACATTGTTGATGGGACCAATGTGAGGAGGTGTCATTTTGTTCTTCGGAGGCAACTTGATTCCTTCAGCTTTTACAATTTGAGTGACCAAGCAAGGAAGAGGCATGTAGGTCGTCTTGCTTGCAAAGTTTACAAAGTCCCTCATTACTCCCCAAATCACCGCTGCAAAGTCAATTCGCCGCCCATTCATCACTTCAAAAAGGAACTTGATTTCATCGACTCTTGGTATTTTTTCTTTTCCTTTTGGGTCGATGCTACAATGGATGATTTTGTTCATTAAAGCATATTCGGGCTTTAGCTTCCCAGGGGTGAGCACATAGCTTGAGTGAATAACGCCCCATTGAAGACTGTCAATGGGCGAAATGGGTAAGGGACACCATCTGCATGGGAAGGTCGAGGATATCCCAAGGCCGTAGCAATGGTAGCAGTGTTCACTAGAAAGGTCCTTCCACTTACAGTTGTCTTCATGTGATACTCAAATTCTTCATGTTCTCTCAAGTTAGAGTAGAACTCTCTCACCACAGATGGGTGATAGCCCTCGACAGGCCTACACAGGAAGCCCAAGTTTTGGTTCTCAATAGCACCTCGAATGGGATGAGTGTGGATAAAGGTTGATGCTTCCACATTCCTTTCACAGATGAACCCTCTTTCAGCAAGTGACTGAACCCATGCATCTTCATCATCTTGTGGCCTATCCTCATCAAACATGGCCTCAATGTCATCGTCCTCGCTCTCCTCACTTTCACTTTCATGCCTCTTTCCCCTTCCCTTTTTCACAGGTTGGGAAGAACTTGCTTTTCTCTTCTTAACCGCCTGCTCCACAGAAGAGCCTGAGGCTTTCCCTCCCTTCGACGTCTTGGTTCTAGCCATGAACGTCACGACTAGACCAAACATGCAAAGTAGCACTAGCATGGCTACCAAACAATCCCAAATGCCCATTTCAATGAACATCATACACCCTCTCTTCGCATCACAAAGCATTTTCCTCCCCAAAGCTTCCATACTCAACACAAATCACCACAAAAGAAGTACAATCCCCAACAAAACACCACACCTCACCCTAACACAATTTGCCAAATGGAGAAATGAAAACCCTAGCTTGCTTGCAAACTTCAAAAACTGAGAAACTTACCCACAACGCAAGAGAAGCTCCAAATCACCCAAAGGAAGTCCACCACAGCCACTCTAATGCATACCCGTCTTCAATCGATGGAAAGAGTGTGTAAGTGGGTGGATTTTCAGGTTTAGGATTAGGGTTTGATGGGAAAGAGATGATATGTGGTGAAAAAGTGGAAAAAGCTAGGGTTTAATGGTGGGTTTGGTGAGTGGTGGTAAAATCTCTCCAAAGTGATGGAGAATACTTGGGAGGGGTTGAAAATGAGAGGAAAGTTGAGAGAAGGGGTGAAATAAGGCTCAAATGGGGTAAAAAGCTCGGGCTAGGGTTTAAAAGTGCGAATTTTTCAATTGCTGCAGAGGGGTACCGGTCCCACTTAAAGGGGGTACCGGTCCCTTTTCTTTCTGGTGGAGGGGTATCGGTCCCCATTGGGAGGGGTACCGGTCCCACTTGCTGATTTTTGCCTGTTTTGCCTTTTTTTGCTACTTTTTGCCCTTTGCGACCCAAAATACCTTCTTCGAATGACTTTTTACCCACCACCACCTTAAAACACTGAGGAAATAGCACCCCGGCATGCTAACACTGCTCCGCTTTCCAAATTTACCCTAGGGTTCCTAAGCTTTGAACGAATTGGCACTATTGGCTCAAATTAGGGTTCAAAATGGAAACTTTCAAAGAGTTGAGGTTCAAAAGAGCAATGATGGCCTAAAATCATCTTTCAAAGTTGTACAATTGTTCCAAAATGAATATGATGCATACAAATGAAAGTTCATTCGAAAATGCAATTCTTGAAGCTTAAATCAAACGAAAGTGTGCTTGAAAACATAAATCATGACTTGCGAGGCTTACATTACCAAATGTATTCAATATGAACATACTTTGATGCGAGTCACGATGTGGAAACATGAATAGATGAATGAGATGACAAAAGGTTCAAGTGATATGCTGTAAGTTAGTTCCACTCCAATGGCGTGCATGTGCAATGGAAGAGTTCACATTCATAATGCAAGTTCAAAAGGAAGCATAGCATATAAGTCTCAAGTTTTATTCTCATGTAAGCTCAAAAATCGAAAAATTTTGCATCAAAAGTATTTGCTAAGATTTTTGCTAAGCATGCTACTCTATACCCAAAAAGAAACTACCTATTGTGTGAGAATGAGCATGAAAAATGAACACAAGTGAACCTCCCCCCCAACTTAAGAGTGAGCATTGTCCTCAATGCATGAAAAGATAAGCATTTAAAGACAAAAATGGGAAGAAGGTACAAAAGCACTTGTAAATCATTTACACTTCAATAAATCTGCACAAAGGTTAGAGTATCCACAATTTCCAAAAGAAAGCAACTAAACAAAGGTAAAAAGAACTATATACACATAATCATAAAAGAAGTTACTCTAATGGGGCCTCGCAATAGACTGGGTCTTGTTTAGCACATAAATTCGCCCATTTTTACTTGTCTTTTTGTACATTTTTACCTGTTCTTCAACCCTAGTTTGACTTGATTCTGGTATTTTTAATCCTTTCATTATTTTTGAGCACTTGCAGGTTGCATGGCGCTAATTCCATCTTTTGAAGCTGTTCGATGAATCCCGAAGGTTTTCATTCATTGACCAAGGCTAACTAGTATTCTCATGCTTTTCTGTGGAGCATTCTCCGTCAAGCCTTCCCCAAGCAAGTCATTCGCTCGTTTTCAAGGCATTGAAGGACCAAGCACCTTTGGAGCGGTCTTTCGAGCTCATATGATCATTCGGGGCAATCAAGCATGAAGCGAGGAAGTTTGGAAGGCTTTACAGGGCAATTTTGGCTTTTCAGCAAAGGGGGTACCGGTCCCTCCTAGAGGGGTACCGGTCCCCATATGGCAGAAACGGATGGTACCGGTCCCACCTTGGGGGGTACCGGTCCCTT
Source organism: Hamamelis virginiana (assembly GCA_017140935.1). Classification (NCBI taxonomy): domain Eukaryota; kingdom Viridiplantae; phylum Streptophyta; class Magnoliopsida; order Saxifragales; family Hamamelidaceae; genus Hamamelis; species Hamamelis virginiana. The sequence continues at coordinate 17,873 of JAESVK010068834.1, forward strand.
TGCTCGAGAATTTCTCCGGGTCAATTGTAAAACACTCAAAACTCAAGGGCACTCTTGTCCTTTGGTCCCCATGTCTGATACCCTTTTGGGGGGGTATTTATTGCACATTTACAGCTGATTGAACCATTCTCTCTTGCTCTTAGTTTGGTTTTCTAGGGTTAGCTTAGTTTTTAAGGGTTTTAGCTTAGTTTAGCTTGTGTTCTTGGATTTCTAGCTTAGTGTAGCTTAGTTTGTTGTTTGATCTTGTTGTTCTTACCTTGTAATCTCTAGTTTAGGTTGTTGTTTTCCATTTTCATCTCAAGGTTGTAAGCTACACTTGTTTTAAGTCTTTTATTACAAAGCATTTACTTATTTTCAGCTTTT
>JAESVK010068835.1:0-17122 GCA_017140935.1 Hamamelis virginiana
ATCAAATCCAACTGTGAGTTTCTCGAAACACCTATTTCAAATTGATCGGATGCACTAGGGAAGGCAAAAAAAGAATGAAATTTTCCATATCTAAAATAGTGTGGATACTTTCAATTTACGTACATTGAGGGCCGAACAACCCTTAATCAAATAAGGCCAACTATTTACTGATATTTTATTTTTCTTTGCGTACAGGACGTCCTTCGTCTCTACCTCTGATAATCCGACAAACCTACCTTTCATTTTCTTCCCTTCACCTTTTATGCAAGAGAGGTATCTTTTGGGTGGATGATTCCAAGCTACAAACAATATTGTCGCCAACCATGTCTGTCTCTTTGGCTTGTCCCCATATGACAGCATAGAATCCGAGAGCAATCACACTTGCTCCAATCAGACTGCATATATAAACATATTTAATTATATATTAAACTCTATTAACCTTCAATTGACATATATACTTTTTTGAACAACTAACATAATTGAGATGAAGGATCACTCAGGCCAGAACTTAAATGATCAAGACAATGGTAACAAGAGTACCAAAAAAAAAAACCCAACTTTCAACTTTGGCCATGCATATATTCAATTTGTTGAGATTAGATAAATTTGATCAGTATGCATGTACTGTATAGTTCATACGATCACAGTCATCCATAACGTGTGCATGCGCAAGCCTGTGCATGTAAGGACATCTGTGATCTTGCATTATGGGATCATTGTTATAATAATAGGATGTACAAGTACAAGTAATATTTGCCTGCCAAAATGAAGGGTTTCACCAAGGAAGATGAAGCCGGCAACCACCGCAATGGCTATACTCGTGGGTTTAAACAAGGCTACATAGACAGGGCCCTTCTTCTGCAGGCACCATGTTAGAATGCTGCTACGTAACACAGTCCCAAATATTGCCTAAATTGAAGCCAAAATTAGTGTACATTAATTAATGATATATCTCAGGAATGACCATCGATCAAATTAACAAACTTGCTACCAAAATCTTACTGAATACAGTATAGCAATCATCTGAATGCCATAGCGCAGCCTCCAAGCACTTGGATCTCTCTCTAGAACAAGAGAGAGAATCGCGCACTGGGCGGTCCCAAAACAGCAGTAGAAAAACACTACGGTCATTTTTGCTGGGTACTCCTTAACAGTTGCTGCCTGGAAATAGAAACCAAGTTAAGATTCATTTGTGGGAAGAGCCTTAAAATTGTTCTTCAAACTATTAATTGAAAGCACATTTATTTAATTTAGCACTTAGTTTTCTTTTGTACATATATTTTCATGTTCATTTGTGGAGTAGGCATTAAGTGTGTGTGTGTGTGTGTGTGTATAATTGATTGATTCTGTACCTGAAGAAAGTTCCACGTTACGGCGATAAGGCTGGTGGCAGAGATGAGAAGACCTCCCATGACCCAGTTTGATTTTTGTGAGAGAAAAAGGGGATGAGGCGAGGTAGAAGATGATGGAACCTTAAAAAATATTGGAGGGCCCTTATAAAGAGTCACTATGAATGCTCCTGATATTGAGACTATGGTGCCCAAGGATTTGGCTAGACTGCTAGAGCGTTTTAAATCCAGCTTCTCCATCCTAAAAATTGAAACATTATTTAATTAATACTCATTTAGCAATAGATTACTATCATAGCTTCCAAAAGAAACAAAACAAAATAAAAAAAAATAAAAAAACTAAATATATCCTCACTCCAAATCTTTCTATAGGTTAAAGATATATGTGTTAAATGGGTATTGAGCGTCTATTGACATGCTTTATGCACTTGAGCCCGAAAACTCTCTCATAAATATGGAAATATATATTCATGCCACTCAATTATAAGGTCATTGATACGATGATGTCATAAATAAATATAAGTGACAAACATAAGAAAAGTTCAAGTAAGAAAGTGTCTCTATTGGGGTGGTGCCATTGGTAGATGTGGCCAGGAAGGATTATTTGACTTAAATTGTTTTTCGTTTCTTAACAATCCAGCACTTAGAAATGGGAAATCCTATAATTAATTAACATTAGGTTTACCCATGATTAGTTGGCCTAGTGATACAAATTTTTACTTTTTGGAGAGATTCATGCACATAAAAATACGCCGAGATCATTTCTTGAAATTGAAAATTTGAAGTAAGATAATAAACTCCTATTGTTAGAAATAAAATAAAATAAAAAATTACATCGAGTTTGTGCCCGGAAAGTCTCATTTTTGAATTCAAAATACAACTACTTAATAAGCCAGATCATGGGAATCCCATTCCCATCCATTCATTTGTGAGAACCAAATTCTTCCACAAAGTAATCAAATTAAATATCATTTTCTCCAAAAGAAATTTGAAATACCATGTAATCCACCCACCAGCTCATATACTCAAAAGAAATTTGAAATACCATGTAATCCATTAACATGGTATTTTCCCTGGCCCCCACACGGGAAAAGGGAAGAAAGACAGAAAGAAAGCAACCCACCAATTGCAGCATCATCATCATCATTATATCATAATCTTAATAATCATTAATAGTGCTACCACTGATTTGTTCAGTTTCTACCTGAAAAGGATTGCAAGCAAGAATGTAAAAACTGGATTGAGGTTGCTGAGGGCTGCAGCAAGAGTTGGAGAGCTGTAGTTGACACCCGTAACTGCAAATATCGGCAACAAACAAATCCTGCACTAGAATATATATATATTTATATATATTTACCATTTCTTCTTGAATACTATATATTCATTAATACTGTATAAGATATTAAGAACAGATGAAAATGAACCAAACTCGATCATATTACCCCATTAGGCCTAGGAGGAAGAATCTACATAGGAGAGAGAAAGTGATTGGAGGTTGTTCGCATCTGCAGATTTAATTCCAAGGAAATTAAAGGAGAGTTTTAGTTTTAAGAAAAGAAAAGAAAATCCTACTCTTACAGATAGACACATGCATGGGATGAATATTTGTCATTATTTTTCTGTAATGGAATTCATATTATCTAAATGACTAAATGAACCAAATTTTTTAAACCAATTACAGAGAATTTATCTTGCTCTGGTTAAAAATATTTGGTCTAACATTTGGTCCATTTAACATTTTTCTTCGTATTAATGGTCATTGATCTTGTGTGTCTATCTGTATGGGAATTCTGTGAAGGTGTTTAAGAGAATGAGAAACTAAGAAAATGGAGAGAAGAGAAGAAGGATCGACCTGTGGCAGTAGAAGATGAAATAAGGAAGAAGAATGAAGGTGCCAAGAGTGTTATGGTAAAAAACGAATACCAAGTTGCTCATCCCACTAGCCGTGATTGTTTTGGACATGATTGACAGACCCACCTCGCCACACTCTAGCATTACCATTGCTGCAATGGGCATTGCTTCCCTCATGAAAGACTCAAACCCCATCTCTCTCTCTCTCTCTCTCTCTCTCTCTCTCTCTCTCTCTCTCTGTGTAAACAGTCGCACTTTACAGTTAAGAAAGTGAAGAGAGAAATGATCTGAACTTCAGAGGGAAGTCATCTGCCTTCTTCTCTCTAACTTGAAACTTCCACCAACTTAATTTGGAGTACTGTCAAATCTAATGTTTTAAATCAATGGTGGCAGCAAAATATCTGTAAAGATAGGGCTACCCAGCAGAAGAAAATTCTGTCCACATGGGCAAAGAATCATCCTTGTCGTAGTTCTCATTATTGTCCTTGGTATCAGCATCTATTTATCAATTAGTGCAGTATTGTCAAAATAATGTATCATAAAATAAAGGGTAGAAAGGGTATCTTAGATGCTACATCACCTGTCATTTTGCCAATTTTGTCAAAAAGAAAAATTGATCATGTCACAAGAATGATAACAATTAAATATGAATGGGCACACTTATGTCAAACAGGGTTGTATTCTTTTTACACGGCAATGGGGCTAAGAAGATTGAATTAACTGAATTGGTATGCTTCAATATGTCAACAGACCCCACATTCATATTCTTTGATGATAAATAGGATCAAAATTAGATGGGCATTAAGTCATTCATGAGTCTATTGCTTACGCGTATAAAGTGCAATTCAATCCCAAGCGTAGGATCTACCGTTGCAAGCATAATATTTCATGGAGTCCCATGGTTGTGTCCACAGAGATAAGCGGTCATTGAGAATCAAGAAAATCCTTTCCCAAGGTTGTTTAAGGTAGATCAAAGAAAAGAAAATATATGGTGGGTTGAAATTTGATTTTGTGTAAAATACACAAGGATTGTTTATAACCTTACTGAAATAGAGACAAACTGGAATTCAGAGTTCAACTCAACTATATCTTTAATATTAATTCATCACAATTTTTACTCATCTTAGTACACTGAAAAGTGACCTCAATGGAAAATTTTACAATATAAATTTAACCAACTATTCAAGAAATAGGATATTCATTGTAAACAACAATTTAATGATATCTTCATACACTTGGAACGCCTTTACTGCTGAGAACTACCTGTGGCAAGAACTCCTGTCAATAGATGGTAAAAGCTGACAGTTCCTCATGGATCATAGATAAATTTCATGTTTATTATGAATATCCGAATCTGTCTAGTTAAGTTATTTGTGTGAACTAATACATCAGATATAAATCAAGCATCCCTCATCATTCCAGTGGAGAATTAGCTACTCATAATTATTGAAAGAAAGATTCAATTAAAACTCAAACATAAATTAAACTAAGAATAATGAAATTAACTTTAACAACTGAACTTAGATTAAACTGAAAGCTTGTTACAGATTAAATTGAAATAATAACAAAGTTACAATATTAAATTATCACTAAACAAAAACTAAACTATCTAATTTAAGAGAAGGAAGAAGAAAAACCTTGTAGTTCTATTCTAAGGCTAAGGAAAGAAAAATTACATACTTCATACAAGAACCAAGTTTGCTTATATACAAAACATATAAAAATACACTTTTGCCCTTCAAAAGTCGAAATCTAAAGATATTTTGGCTAAGGCGGCGCCCATTACCGATAATTAGGACTACAATTATCGGTAATGTCTCTTCTGATCAGGCTTTACGAGCATCAATTATCGATAATTGAAACATCACCTATCGATAATTGACTTCTGTAGGAAACTGGAACTTCAACAACTTCAGCTGAGTATCGATAATTAGTGAAATAACTATCGGTAATTGGCTTGAACTGGAACTTGGGCTTTGATTAGAAATCACACAATTATCGATAACTCAAGAGAACTCCTATCGATAATTGCCTTCTTCTGGACATCACAAGCTGGCATCATAGACTCAATTATCGATAATTCTAAATATAGTTATCGATAATGGCTCTTGGCAGGGACAAAAATTGGACTTTGCTGCATCTGATTGAAATAACTACCGATAATTACATATGTAATTATCGATAATCATGCTTTTCTGGCTCTTTTTCACTTGACCATCGACTTCAACTTGCTTCAAAACTTTCCTTGCATTCCTTAAGTTCTTTGTACACAACAAACTTGTATTTTATCCTGCAAGGTCAAAAACATTGATTTCAATTTAAACACTTACATTACCCTACCTATGTACACATTATTTAACAAAATGAACTGTATTAGCATACAATAAGCTGCATGATTGCATGACAATCACACCCCCCAAGTTGAGTAATGCTAGTCCTCTAGCATATAACTTCCTATGCAACCACAGAGAAACAAATCTAATGTAACAAGTTCATGCCCTTCTTCAAAAGATCAAGTATAAGAACTTAACAATTCTCAATCAAATACTATCAATCCTGCTAAGCTTAACAAAATTCGAACTTGAAAAATTTTCAAAATGTCCTCAAGACTGAATTGGTCAAGCATTTTACAGAGAAGAATTCCAACTTGAATAGTTTTTCAATTGAAATGTTACTAGGAATAGAATTCTTAGCAACAAGATACGCAATAAACAAACTTATTCACGCAAAAGGATAGAACTGAAATAAAGGAGTTCACATATGCATATATATATCAAAATTTACAACTTCATATCAATTATAACAAAATGATCAAGAAGGAACAACTAACTTTAATTAGAATCAAAAAGGGCTATTAGCTATGCAATGTACCAAGGCAATTAAAAAGAAACTGGATAACAAAAAACAAGGATGGCCTATTTGTGACTTAGGTTCTACCCAGCCATCCTTGTATCAACAATCTAAACAACTTAACAAAAACTACTTCATCACCAAAACTACAGTTCAACACATCAAAGAAATCAATCAAAAACATCAAAATAATCTTCTGGTTCCACAGAAGTGTCGGCAGTCTCTTCTTCTTCAACCACAGCCTCATCTCCGGCTTGAAGGACTTCAGATGCAGAGGGGACTTCAGCAGCAAGCGGTGCTTCATGCACAGGCGGAGCGAATTCAGACATATACTCTTCAGGAATGGGCGGCATTGGGTCAATTCCAAATTTTTCAAACAAAGATTGACTCCAAGCTTGTTGATTCATCTGAATCTCCCACTGGATCTCTTGCCTCCTCAAAATCCGGCCTATACTGCGCTGATTCTCCAAAATATCCGCATGCATGGCGGTTAGCATTGCGTGCAATGAAGGGGGAGGAATGATAGGATCTGGCACTGAAATAGATGATGCACCTCGTGCTCTCAACCCCTGGGATGCCTGTGTGGCTCTAGCAGCCTCCGCCCTAGCACGAGGTCCCAACGTCGAAGCAGCTGGAGTAATGCCCCCTTCTCCATGCAAATACGGCTCAGAAGAAGTAATCCCTTGGTCTAAGTAAATCTGTGTGATCATCTGTGGGAATGGAATCGAGCGAGCAGATTTCGCCGATAAGTAGTGATAGATATCCTCAAAAATCCATGCAGCCACATCAATAATAGCATCGCCCATGAATTCGATCAACAGATTTATTTCATCAATTTTAGACGCACCCTCAGAACCACGGCAGTAAAGATTACAATGAATAATCTTATTCATTGTAGCATATTCTGGATGCATGAAGCCGATAGGGAAAGTACTCCCGTCATCTTTTGGAGGGTTGGGATTACTGTAAACTATCTCCATAGCTGCACGTCTGGATTTCGGTTCATGGTTGGGATGAGGATACTCTATCTCTGCAGGAGTAGGACGCTCAATCTTTAGGAACTCTGCTATGTGGTCTGGAGTGAGCTGGACTACCTTCTTTGAACTCATTTTTGCAGTTATCAATTCCTTCTTCTCATCCTTCACAGCTACTGTATAGAAATTCCGCACTATGCCTTGTTTGTACCCCTTCCACTTCACTAACCATTGCCCCAACTTTCTTCGATGATATACGCTCAAAACACGATCAAAAGAATCAAAGGCTTTCGCCTTCACAAACCTCTCCGGCTTGAATCCCTTGCTCTTAATAAAGTCTGCCCATGTCTGCTTCTTCGGTTTTGGAGCACCGGTATGCTTTGTGGGCTTATCCCTGTGAGAGGTCGGAACTGAACTCAACACCTTCCTAGGATGGCCAGTAGGGCCAATCTCTCCAATTTCAGGCTCGCCTTCGGATTCCTCTTCTTCTTCCACTGGCATTGATTTCTTAGGCATGAATTCCTCATCTGACTCTGATTCCGATGAAGTATACTGAAGCACTGCCTTTCCCTTTCCCTGTGGAGTTGGTTTAGACTTCTTTTGAGGCGGTTGTCTCTCGGGCTCACCAATGGAAATAGCTTTCTCTGGTTCACACGGCGGTTGCTTGCGTTTCTGAACCGTTTTGGCTTTTGCTTTACTAGATTTCTTTGCCTCTTGATCGGCTTTTCTCTTTGCTTCCTCTTCCGCCTTTTTCTTGGCTTCTTCCTCAGCTTTTTGTCTATCTTCTTCAGCTTGTCTTTCCTTAATGGCTGCCAATAATTCCTCGGTTTGCTTGACTCGTGCCATTTTCTGTCTCAAAAATTTTTTTTTACAAACAGTAACACCGTAAGTTAACTTCCAACCAAAATTTTAGCAGCATTTCCCCATAAAAATAGAGATTTCCATATCACAAAAATTCCGAATTCACATCCACACAAACAAGCTAATCCCATAAATCAAAATTCAATATTAAAAACCCAAATGCACAATAAGAACTTACCTTCTTCTTTAAGGATAAAAAATTTGCTCCCTCAAGCTTGATTTCTCTTGTTTATGCCCTTACAACTCAAGCTTTCAACAATGGAGAGGATTTTGATATGGATTTACGTGAGTGAGAAGTGGGTTTTATAGAATGGCTACGGTAATGGTGGAAATGAAGATTGTGGGGAAAATGATGAGATTTGAGCTTTGAATGATGGGGAGTTGAGAAAATGAAAGGTTGGAAGAAAGAGAGCTTCGAGCAATGGACTGGGAATGGAGGTTGTGCACGACCTAGGCTCAGCAATTGAAATGACAGACGAAGGGGTGGAAGGTGGTGCAGTTACGTGGGCAGCATGGGAGATGAAAGAGTAGCTCGTGGCTTATTGGAGAAGTCACGGATTTGAAATTTTATGAAATGGACTTTAATAAGTGGGGCGGTCACTGGCGGTTTTAAAATTTTTCCTCAATTATCGATAATTGAGTATATGCAATTATCGCTAATTGACCGGCCCTGTAACAATTTTTAAAAGTCCAAACTTGATGACTATCGATAATTGATATAAGCAGTTATCGATAAGTGTAGCCTTCAGGAAATGGTTATGAATAAGCTGAGATTCAAACTACCGATAATTCCCAAGGCAATTATCGATAATGGGCAAAATTTATTTTTTTTTATTATTATTTATATATATATATATATATATATATATATATATATATATATTTAAACTGAGGGAACAATTCTTTTATCAAAATGAAGATTGGTAGTACCTTCTTTTTCTGACTGTAATTCCACAAGTCTGCTCTTTTCCTCATTTGCGCTTTCTCTGTCCCAATCAACTGATTACCCAACTCTGCTCTGATTCACCCCATACTTAACTTTCCCGAGCCACAACTTCAACTGAATTACACAGTCCTCAATTGCACAATCATACCAATATTGATGAAATAAGGCTACCTAGGTATTGAAAAATCTGGCAATAAATCTCACAGCTTCAAAGGGGTCCTAAGGGAAACTTTGACACGAAAGAATTTTTAGCTCGAAGGACTCCAAAGATGGCCTTAAATCATTTCCTAACTCAGTATAATTGTTCCAATATGATCATAATGCATTCACATAAATTATTCAAATTTCGACAAATATGCAAAATGAATGGAATAGATAAGAACTCACAACGCCAATCCATTGCCACAAAATCTCGCCACAACGAGGAATGACTCGAATAGTATGAAGAATCTCACTCTCATGAGTAACAGATTTGAAAATTTAACAAGTTCACAGATTCACATATGCAAGATCAAAAGATTCAAATTTGAATTAAATCAAGCATACTACAACTTGGGTACTTTGACAATAAAAGGTATGCAATAATTACAAAAGCTTGCTAATATCCCATAATATACACATAACAAATGATATTTCAAACAAAAAATTTTAAATTGGGACCAAAATTAGCAAAATTAGCACCACAAGTGCTCTCCCCCCAACTTGAGATCAACAGTGTCCTCAATGTTGAAAGGAAAACCAAAAAGAAAGACTATAGCACTAAAAATATTTACATCTAATCAGGAAAAAGGGAAAGAAAACATTATTAAAATATATATATATACAAACCCATATGTAAGTAGCGCACACTACTTACCCACCGGATCCTGGTAAACAGGATCAACCAGAAGTTCTTCAGTTTCCTCCGAAGAGAAAGTTTCGAGAAAAGGTTTAAGTCGTTGACCATTAACCTTGAAAACATTACCTGACTGAGGATTAAGAATATCGACTGCTCCATGTGGATAGACTTGATGTACAATAAAAGGTCCTGTCCATCTTGACCTTAACTTACCTGGAAATAAATGGAGTCGAGAATTGTATAATAGAACTTTTTGTTGAGGTTCAAAATGTTTTCTCACAATATTTTTATCATGGAAAGCCTTGAGTTTCTCCTTATACAATCTCGAACTGTCATAAGAATCTCTTCTGATCTCCTCTAACTCATTGAGTTGTAATTTTCTGTGCTCGCCAGCTTGGGTCAAATTATAATTCAAATTTTTAATAGCCCAATATGCTTTATGTTCCAATTCAACCGGTAAATGACAAGCTTTCCCATAAACTAGACGATAGGGAGACATTCCCAACACCGTTTTGAAAGCAGTCCGATAAGCCCATAAGGCGTCAATTAGCCTTTGCGACCAATCTTTACGGTTGGGATTCACAGTTTTTTCCAAAATATTTTTAATCTCCCTATTAGCTAGTTCAGCTTGGCCATTGGTTTGTGGGTGGTAAGCAGTCGAAACTTTATGTGTAACTCCATATTTCTGCATAAGTTTTGCAAAAGGTTTGTTACAGAAATGGAGTCCACCATCACTTATGATTGCTTTAGGCATTCCAAACCGACTAAGAATATTTTCTTTTAAAAATTTCAAAACAACGGAATGGTCATTAGTCTTGGTTGGAATAGCCTCTACCCACTTGGAAACATAATCAACAGCAAGTAAAATATAGAGATTCCCACAGGAAGAAGGAAAATGTCCCATGAAATCAATGCCCCAACAATCAAAAATTTCTAAAATCAATATGGGAGTCAAGGGCATCATATTTCTACGGGTTATCCCTCCTAATTGCTGGCATCTCTCACAGGACTTACAGAAATGATATGAATCTTTGAAAAGAGAGGGCCAGTAAAATCCACATTGCAACACTTTCGCTGATGTCTTCTTAGCAGAGAAGTGTCCTCCACAAGCTTCGGAGTGGCAGAACGATATGATTGATTTTTGTTCATTCTCTGGAATACACCTGCGAATAATCTGATCAGCACAACTTTTAAACAGGTAAGGGTCATCAAAGAAAAAGTATTTAACTACAGATAAGAACTTTTTCTTGTCTTGGGAATTCCAATCAACTGGAATTTGTTTTGTCACAAGGTAGTTAATAATGTCAGCAAACCAGGGACAAGTAACAAGAGCAAACAGTTGCTCATCAGGAAAAGTTTCAGAAATAGGCTGAGTCTCAAAAGAATCGTCAAAAATGATTCGCGACAAATGATCAGCCTCTACATTCTCAACTCCTTTTTTATCTTTGATGACAAGGTTAAATTCTTAGAGGAGAAGGATCCACCTGATTAATCTTGCCTTAGCATCCAGCTTAGTGAACAGATATTTTAAAGCAGAATGATCAGTAAAGACTACAATAGGGGTTCCTATCACGTATGACCTAAATTTGTCCAATGCAAATACTACTGTCAGAAGTTCTTTTTCAGTGGTGGTATAATTCATTTGTGCATCATTTAAAGTTCTACTGGCGTAGTAAATAACATGTGGCTTACCATCTTTACGTTGCCCTAGCACCGCCCCTATAGCATAATCACTTGCATCACACATCAATTCAAAGGGCAGGTTCCAATCGGGGGGATTACATAATTGGAGGGGAAATCAGAGATTCTTTTAATTTTTTAAAAGCTTCCTCACAATCAGCATTCCAATCAAATGATTCATCTTTTGAAAGAAGACGGCACAAAGGTCGTGCAATTGCACTAAAATCTTTAATAAACCGTCTATAAAAACCTGCATGTCCTAGAAAAGATCGGATGTCTTTAACACTTTTAGGGGTAGGTAGCTTAGCAATTAACTCAATTTTCGCCTTATCTACTTCAATGCCCTTTTTGGACACTAAATGACCTAGGACAATTCCTTGCTCTACCATGAAATGGCATTTTTCCCAATTCAAAACAAGATTATTTTCTTTACATCTGAGCAAAACTTTTTCAAGATTAAACAAACAGTCATCAAAAGAATCACCAAAAACTGAAAAATCGTCCATAAATACCTCGACGATTTTCTCTACCATGTCACTGAATATTCCCATCATACATCGCTGAAATGTACCTGGAGCATTACATAGGCCGAAAGGCATGTTCTTGAAAGCAAAGGTTCCAAATGGTCAAGTAAAAGTTGTTTTCTCCTGGTCTTCCATAGCAACTTCTATTTGATTATACCCGGAGTATCCATCTAAGAAACAGTAATGTGCATGCCCTGCCACTCGTTCCAAGATTTGATCAATGAAAGGGAGTGGAAAATGATCCTTCCTAGTAGCCTCATTCAACTTCCTATAATCTATACACACACGCCACCCAGTAGTGGTGCGTGTTGCAATTGAATCCCCCTTTTCATTAGTCACTACAGTTACTCCAGATTTCTTAGGAACAACATGAATTGGACTTACCCATTTGCTATCAGCAATTGGATAAATGATGCCCACATCCAACCATTTTAACAATTCCCTTCTAACCACATCCTTCATGATGGGATTAAGACGCCTCTGAGGCTGGCGAGTGGGTTTAACATTTTCCTCAAGATTTATAAAATGAGTGCATACAGTAGGGTTTATTCCTTTAAGATCTGCAATAGACCAGCCTAAAGCAGTTCTATGTTTTCTTAGCACCTCTAACAATTGTGTTTCTTGGTCAGTCTTCAAGTGAGAAGAGATAACCACAGGAAAAGTGTCATTTTCTCCTAAAAATGCATACTTTAGATCAACTGGTAGAGTCTTTAACTCTAGCACTGGTGGTTCAACAGAATATGGCAATAATTTCTTTTCTGATGGAGGTAATTCCTCAAAACGAGGTACCCAACCACTCACCTCCATCACAACATCATTATTTAAAATAGAGGAATTAGAATTTACCTCATCTTTCATGCTTACCTCACTACCCTGATTCTTTACCATATCATCACTCTCTTCTTCAGACTTCAATTCAGATAGAAGTTCCAAGTGTTCTTGAACAATGGTCTCGATCAAGTTTACTTGTTGATTTTCCTCAGCATCATCATTTTCTTCCATTTGCCTACACACATTGAAAATATTTAAGTTAACTGTCATATTTCCAAAAGAGATTTGCATAACACCATTTTTACAATGAATAATGACATTAGAAGTAGCCAAAAATGGTCGCCCTAGGATGATTGGGATTTGAGTCCCTGAATCTGGTACAGGCTGAGTTTCTAACACAATGAAATCCACAGGGAAATAGAAGTTATTGACTTGCACTATAACATCTTTCACAATCCCCTTAGGCCGTTTCACACTACGGTCAGCTAATTGGAGATTGATTGAGGTTGGTTGCAACTCCCCTAAATCCAATTGTTGATATACATGATATGGAATTAGGTTCACACTTGCTCCAAAGTCAATAAGTGCATGTTCAATTTTATGTTCACCCATCACAATTGGAATTGTAGGGCACCCTGGGTCTTTAAGCTTAGGTGGAGTATTGGCTTTCAAGATAGAACTAGCTATCTCAGTCATAAAAGCATCTTTAGGAACATTGGTTTTCCTTTTCTGAGTGCATAAATCTTTTAAAAATTTCGCATAAGCAGGCACTCTTTTGATAGCTTCTAACAAAGGGAAATTGATTTTTTACCTCCTTAAACATGTCCAGAATCTCAGTATTATCAGTAGGTTTCTTGGACTTTTTAAGCCTTTGAGGAAAAGGTGCAGGAGGAGTATAGAGTTTTTCAGCAACTTTTTCAGGTTCTTTTTCCTCCTCATGTTCCTTAGAAATTCGATGTTCAAGTTCAGGTAATTCATTTTGTATGTCATCCCCCATCTTTTGTGGACTTGAATCCAAAATAAGTTCATTTTGAATTAATTTTGGGTGGATGGTTTTGTCAACTGTTTTACCACTCCTAAGAGTGGTAACTGCCTGAACTTGTTCAATATTTCCCTCACTAGTACCCACAGATTCAACATTATTCTGTCCTTTAAGTGCTTGAAAGGATTGTGTAGGAAACTTACCTTTCTCCTGCTGCAGAGTACCTACAGAAGTGTTAAGTTTAGAAACCTGCATTTTCAACTCATTGACAGAATTACGAAGGTCAGTGTTAGAAACATTCTGACTTTGGATAAATTGATTAACAATATCTTCCAAGTTTCTTTTGTGTGGAGGTTGATAAACAGGTGGATTTACCTGATTTTGCTGAGGAGCAAAATTTGCTTGATTCTGAGATGGTGCAAAGTTAGCATTAGGGTTTGGAGAAAACCCTTGTGCTTGAGGTTGGTAATTAAGAGCATTACCTAGTTGATTCTGGAATTGCCCTTGAGGGAAATACCCTTGTTGTTGTTGCTGCTGTGGATGGAACTGCTGTGAGTTCCCTTGTGAAGGACCTTGATTTTCATTTCTCCATTTAAAATTTGGATGATTTCTCCAGTTTGAATTGTAAGTCTCTCCATAAGGAAAATTTGACACTTTCTATTGTGTTCCTTGGTAAATGGCATTCACACTGGCTTGGTCATTACAAGACTCTTTGAAAGTAGGATACGAGGGACAATCATCAATTGAATGCCCTTGTATATTACACAGATTACAGAATTCAGCTTCCTTAGAAATAGGTAATGTAGAAACTTCATTTACCTTCTTCATTTCCAAGGCTTCTACTTTCTTTATCAATTGAGCTAATCTAGCCTGAGTCTCATCTGATTCTTTTACAGAAAATTTACCACTAGCTGTTGGGTTTCGAGACGTTTCTGGGATAGTGTTAACTTCCCAGTCACGTGCTCGTGCAGAAATAAAATCCAAATGATCCCAAGCCTCATCAGGACTTTTTTCAAAAAACATGCCATTACTCATCATTTGAATAAACATTTTGGTATCCGAAGATAACCCTTGATGAAAATAATTTATGAGTTGGCTTAAATCCATGCCATGATGAGGAATTGCATAAGTTAAACTTTTGAATCGTTCCCAAGTTTTGGCAAAAGATTCATTGGTTTTCTGTGTAAAACATTGCAATGCCTTCATTAAAGCATTAGTCCTCTCTGGTGGGAAAAATTTATCAAAGTATTGCTGTTGCAATTGAGTCCATGAGAAAATAGTGTTCTCCCTAAGATACATCAACCATTTCTTAGCTAGATCTCTAAGAGAGAAAGAAAACATCCTCAAACAAATTATATCGTGTGGTGCGCCAGTATACAACATTGTACCACATGCTTCTTCAAAGTCATGCATGAACTCATATGGATCCTCTGACTCAAACCCATGGTACAAGGGTAAGAGTCTCACCATATCAGGTTTTATAGGAAATTCTACTGCGTCACGAGGCAGCACGATACAACTAGGTAAAGAATATCTCTGAGGATGAAGAGTCTCTCTAAGAGTTCTTCGCTGAGGGGCTAATGGTTGGTGTAAAGCTTGGTACTGAGGGTATTGATTATGAACTACTCTCTCAACAACTTGAGGTGGTTCATTAAAATTTTGACCATTAGTACCTTGATTTTGACCACTACCTATACCAGTATTATTTCCAATTCCACTTCCACTTCCTTCAGCATTTTGAGAATTTATAACTTGTTCAGGATCAAAATGAGGGTTCTCCATATGAGGAAATTCCATAGGAAAAGATTCAAGTAAGCTACTAACAGAAAAATTAGAACTTATATTTACTGAGTTCTCTTGATTAACTCTTACAAGTCTATTGAATTCGTCTCAAATCCAATTGGACATGCACTAATTAAGAAGAAATACTCTGGTGATAATTACAATAGTTAAACAACAATCAAGTGAAGAAACTTATCGGACTTGCAATGAAATTGCAAGTTACCTCTAGCTACTTCAGAATTGACTGCTTCTCAATTGTTACCAATCCCCGGCAACGGCGCCAAAAATGCTTGCGAGTATAAATTGCAATTCAATCCCAAGCGTAGGATCTACCGTTGCAAGCATAATATTTCATGGAGTCCCATGGTTGTGTCCACAGAGATAAGCGGTCATTGAGAATCAAGAAAATCCTTTCCCAAGGTTGTTTAAGGTAGATCAAAGAAAAGAAAATATATGGTGGGTTGAAATTTGATTTTGTGTAAAATACACAAGGATTGTTTATAACCTTACTGAAATAGAGACAAACTGGAATTCAGAGTTCAACTCAACTATATCTTTAATATTAATTCATCACAATTTTTACTCATCTTAGTACACTGAAAAGTGACCTCAATGGAAAATTTTACAATATAAATTTAACCAACTATTCAAGAAATAGGATATTCATTATAAACAACAATTTAATGATATCTTCATACACTTGGAACGCCTTTACTGCTAAGAACTACCTGTGGCAAGAACTCCTGTCAACAGATGGTAAAAGCTGACAGTTGCTCAAGGATCATAGATAAATTTCATGTTTATTATGAATATCCGAATCTGTTTAGTTAAGTTATTTGTGTGAACTAATACATCAGATATAAATCAAGCATCCCTCATCATTCCAGTGGAGAATTAGCTACTCATAATTATTGAAAGAAAGATTCAATTAAAACTCAAACATAAATTAAATTAAGAATAATGAAAGTAACTTTAACAACTGAACTTAGATTAAACTGAAAGCTTGTTACAGATTAAATTGAAATAATAACAAAGTTACAATATTAAATTATCACTAAACAAAAACTAAACTATCTAATTTAAGAGAAGGAAGAAGAAAAACCTTGTAGTTCTATTCTAAGGCTAAGGAAAGAAAAATTACATACTTCATACAAGAACCAAGTTTGCTTATATACAAAACATATAAAAATACACTTTTGCCCTTCAAAAGTCGAAATCTAAAGATATTTTGGCTAAGGCGGCGCCCATTACCGATAATTAGGACTACAATTATCGGTAATGTCTCTTCTGATCAGGCTTTACGAGCATCAATTATCGATAATTGAAACATCACCTATCGATAATTGACTTCTGCAGGAAACTGGAACTTCAACAACTTCAGCTGAGTATCGATAATTAGTGAAATAACTATCGGTAATTGGCTTGAACTGGAACTTGGGCTTTGATTAGAAATCACACAATTATCGATAACTCAAGAGAACTCCTATCGATAATTGCCTTCTTCTGGACATCACAAGCTGGCATCATAGACTCAATTATCGATAATTCTAAATATAGTTATCGATAATGGCTCTTGGCAGGGACAAAAATTGGACTTTGCTGCATCTGATTGAAATAAGTACCGATAATTACATATGTAATTATCGATAATCATGCTTTTCTGGCTCTTTTTCACTTGACCATCGACTTCAACTTGCTTCAAAACTTTCCTTGC
>JAESVK010068836.1:2182-13375 GCA_017140935.1 Hamamelis virginiana
ATATATATATATATATATATATATATATATATATATATATATATAGGAATGATGAGACACGACGGTTCTTGGTTAAACAATTTGTGCCGTTAGATCTGAATAATGGTTCAGATTAAATGCTGAATAATTTAAACATTCAAGGCTCATTAATTGCTCTGCAGAAAAGCTGCAGCTTTTCTTCACCCAACACGCCTCTCCTCTCCCTTCTTCTCTCTTTCTCTTCCCCCTTCTCTCACGGCTGAAACTCATTTCTTTCTCTCCCTTCTACTCTCTTTCTCACCTCTCACCCTTCCGGCAACGTGAAATAGTCCATTTCTTTCCACTCCTTTGATACCCATGTTCCTCAGACATAATCCTACAACAATTAAAAAAAAAAAAAATTAACGAGAAGAAAAATATGACTAAAAAATATAGAAACTATGGAATACTCATTTGGATGCTGGGAAAATAGAGGAAAAGAAATGGAAAGAAAAGAAAAATTATCTTTTGATTTATGTTTTATTTATTTATTATTATTTCTGTAATATATTAAAAATCAGTTCAGTTCAACCCGTGAGTAGTTTTTTTTTTTAAAAAAAACTTAGCTTGATTTTTTTTTTTTTAAAACTCGGTTTTCGTTACCTTCTCTCTCTCTTTTTTCCCCTCATATTTATAGAGTTGTCTTCCTGTATATTTAAAAAAAAAAAAGAAGGGACAACTATGTCTCCAAAAGTCTCTGGAAAATTAACTTTTGAAAGTAAAAACTGAATTTGCTGGTTTGAATATTGCCTCAGCATGAGCCATATGCTTACATAAGTTATGTAAGTATGAAGCCCATAGATAATTATGGGATGCATATTTTGAAAAACTTATTGTTGGATTAGATACTGACTTATGGATGTCATGCATGCCAAAAATCATGGTAATCTAATGTTAAAATTTCAAAATATAGCTATAAAAAACTTTAATCGCTGAAAACTATCATATAGTTTTTTTTGGTGACATTTTCCAGAAACCAACCATTGGATCACTATGATTTTTGACATATATGACGTGTATAAGTATTAGCCCATATGCTTACATAAAAAACTCTTCTGTTCTTCTCGTTATTTATTTATTTATTTTTAATTGTTGTAGGATTATGTCTGAGGAACATGGGTACCAAAGGAGTGGAAAGAAATGGACTGTTTCACGTTGCGGGAAGGGTGAGGTGAGAGAGAGAGTAGAAGGGAAAGAGAAAAGTGAGTTTTAGTCGTGAGAGAAAGGGGAAGAGAAAGAGAGAAGAAGGGAGAGGAGAGGTGTGTTGGGTGAAGAAAAGCTGTAGCTTTTCTGCAGAGCAATTAATGCGCCTTGAATGTTTAAATTATTCAGCATTTAATCTGAATCGTTGTTTAGATCTAACAACATAAATTGTTTAACCGGACCTTCACCTAACATGGTCAGCCGTGTCTCATCATTCCTGTATATATATATATATATATATATATATATATATATATATATATATATTGGTTTTCAACAATATATTGCAAAATATAAGCAGTAAAACTAAAAAACTTGCAATCATATATCAATTGGCTTGAGACAAATACGAATAATGAGGGATAGTAAAAGAAAGCGCGTTAAATTAATTAAAAGCTCTAGCATACATCAAAGACAAAGATTAATGAAGCTCTAGCATACATCAAAGCAAGGTTGGTGCATAAGCATTCATCAAGGGCAATGGAAGAATCTAACTTCGAAAAGAACCCTGCACATCTTTCTTCTATTTTATCAAGTCTAGCCTTTAGCTTTCCATACTCCATGACTAGGGTTGATTGGGTGTCAAATGAATTATAGAAAAAGAAGATTAAGCACACACAAGCAAGTGAGAACTCACAAATTAGTTCGAATTGAATGATATCATGAATTCAAATTTTGAAATGAAGATAAGCGGTAAAATATCCTATAAAATACTTGAACATTAGTGCAATTTCTATATGAAAACAAACAAATTAAGTGGAACCATAAAATAAGAGTAGAAATGCCATTTTTTTTTAAAGAAATGTTTATTTTAATAGAATCGGGATGTCATGCATAGATTTAAGTGTATTGGATTTCATGGTATGTAATTTGATTTCTAGAAATTTATTGATAATTCTCCCAAATTTTTTTGTTAGGGTGCCAAATTGAATGGACCTCTCAACTAGGTATTAAAGTGTAATTAACTCCAAATCTTTTGATGAGTTGATTTTAAGCCAAGATCAAAGAGCTTAGGATGTTTTAAAACCCTAGGTGTAAGTTGTATTTTAGGAAACTCATGGGGTTTCCCTGTTATTTCAAAAACGTGTGAAATGGTTGTCAGCGCTATTTCATAAACCTCAAGGGAGGTTTCTATAATTTTTGATTGTCTGAAGAGTGAAGACCCCTGCCTTATCTTCTACTCAGCAAGAACTCGCTCAGTCCAGTCGAAAAACCACAAATCGAAGCTTCATTAATTTCGAAAAACAATTCAACAATGGCTTCGATGATACTGACATCTCTTGCTCAATCTTCTCTCAACAGTTTCTCTGGTTCTCCGAAGCTACCTTCTTCGTCTAAAACCCTAGCGAAACGAGCTCATGCTCTTCTTCTTGAAAGACACACAAACTTTTCCCACTGTTTATCAAGTGGCGTTCTAGGGTTTAACTGTGCGAGAGTAAATCAGATTTCTCGGAGAGGACTATCTTCAATTTGCTTTTACGATGCTGAAGAAAAATCTAACGGCGATCTCCAAGGAAAGGTATGGCTTTATATTATTATTTATTTATTTATTTTTTTAAATTAACATCCGTTTGGTTACCGGGATAACTGAGGAAAAAGAAAAGTGAAGTGATAGAAAAGAAAATCTTGAAGCTTGAGTTGTATGTTGTTTTGGTGGAGGTTTTTGTTAAATATATAAGGTTCAAAATTTCGATTTCTTTTCTTTTCCCACATTTTCTCAGTGACCAGACAGAGGCAAAAAATCAAAATTCCAGTAATTATGCTATGAATGGATGTCATAATATTGTAAAATGACGTTATCTTCTTTTTACAGGTAAATATTACAGTTTTTATTATATTTGTGACATAGCTTTCCACAAGAATCTCAAAGTAAATGCGAAATTTCCAATTCACCCGTGCAATTTTTATTCCAGGAAACTGGATTGGAGCGTTCAATCCTCAAGCGCTGGGACGTGCCTTGGGAGTGGCAAACAGTTTCTCTGACCTCGCTTGCTTGTGGATTAAGGTGTCTTTCCTATACCCAACTATCATTTTCAATGTCAAATATTAGTAAGCTGTAGGCATACATTTCTGCGTGCTGTTTGTGTGTGTGTGTGTGTGAAAATGCTGTTATGCGATTTCTGAAATGAATTGTCATGTTGGTAGCTCTTATTATATTTGTGCACCATTTGGTTTGCATGTTAGTAGCACTTTTATTGCTTTTGAAAGCTAAAATTTATTGAATTTTGGCTCTCAAAAGCAAGATAAGTACTTATATTGGACATCCTGACCAAAACTCACCCAGGAAATTTTGCGTGGTTTAATTGTAATTTGGTATTCGATTCACAGTGAGACTAATTTCCCAGGCAGTTTTGTTTTGACAGGATTGGTAGAGGCAGCAGCTGTACCATATCTAGGACTCCAAATTGGAGAACTAAGTTTAGATGAGAAGGCAGAAATACTCTTTGTGGATCAAGCGTATGTATTAGTCTCCTTTTTCTCCTTCTTTGTCATATTAATGTCTACTTATAGAGGCTGTTTGGGAAACTATAAGATCGGGCCAACCAATTTCAGATGTTGTCCCTTTAATTTGTTGGGCAATTGTTTTGTAATCACGGAGTAATGTACAATTTTTTTTATTTTTTTTTCCTTTTTGGGCAAAAGGGATGCCCCTATGTTACATGAAATCATTAGAGTTGCTTTTCTTCATGCAAATACAATTACTTCCATTCCATTGTCAAATTTACTTGTAGTGCCACAGAGATTATCTTGGGTTCTTTTAACCTTTTACTTCCATTTATCTTTCTGTAGTTACTATTAAGGGACCTTTGAAGCCTGAAATAGGTCTAACTTTGACTTATTGTTACAACAGCATTACAACTGCAGTTGTACTTGGAGTTATATATGGTCTTACCAACACTTTCCAACCACTTCCTGATGACCTTTTTCGCTATGGTATGAATCATGTATAACTTATTCATTACTTTATCCTGGGAAAAAAAAAAAAAAAACAGTTTTTGTTCTTATAGTTTGTTGTTTGGTAAATCTCTTACTAAACTTATCAGTTATGAGTTATCCACTGTTTCTGTTATGCTGATGTCTACATCTTTTAAAAGCACTGGCATGAAAGATTACCTTTTATATCAATAATATGGTAGGTTTCAAGGAAGAAACAGTGATTTTATGCATTTGTGTTGCTAGGAAAAATTGGAAAGTTTAGATTCTGAAGCTCATTTGTGGCAGATGTTCAGTTTGCTAGTAGTTACCATCTGGACTTAGAATCCAAAACTATAATTTGTTGATTTGATATTAAGTGAAATTGTTTCAGATTTGAGGGAACCTTTCAATCTACAGAAAGGGTGGCTCCTGTGGGCAGGAATAAGTCTGGTGGGTGCCATAATCGCTGTTGCATTAACAGGAGCTGCTATGTCATTGTTTAGTGGTGAGAACCCGCAAAGAGAGGTTAGAAATTGATTTATAAGACTAGGAATTATATACATATATACACACAGAAATGATACAGTCAGGCCAGCCTGATTTTTGTTGCATCCGGTCACCCCCATTTAGGGGGTGATGCAGGTCACGCTTTCACATTTCGACCGTTGGATTTCCTATTCATGCAATGCTTGTCATGCCTGCAAAAAATCACAGTCATCCGACGGTTGGTTTCTGATAAAACTGACTTTGAATAAAACTGGAAAATGATTTTTGTTGCATACGGTCACCCCCATTTAGGGGGTGATGTAGGTCACGGTTTCACATTTCGACCGTTGGATTTCCTATTCATGCAGTGCTTGTCATGCATGCAAAAAATCACAGTCATCCGACGGTTGGTTTTTGATAAAACTGACTTTGAATAAAACTGGAATTTACCGGCCTGACTGTATCATTTCTGTATATATGTATATATATATTTCATTTTAAGCTACATAGGACACATTATTTTGTTTTTCTTGGGATCACATGGAAAACTTTTTTACTTAGATGTGATGGGAGTAGATAATGGGCAATGATAGCTGCTCCATTCTTTGACCATGAAAATTGATAATTCAATTGTACATGGGCTTTTACTCTAAGCCATTTATAAGAGCGTTGCCATGAATATTTGAGATGGATTCCATGCACTTATATATAACGGAGTGCATTGTGAGTAATGAGTTTGACTAAGCTACATCTAATCATCTAGTTGAAGAGATCCATGAATTCTTTAGTAGGCCTTGGATTTAATGGATTAGGTATACTATATTCATCAATATCAGGAAAGTGGCTTGTTGTTCCATTTAACATTTGGTTATGGTGCTTGTTTGTGCTCTGTACAGTATAAATGATGTTTATTAGTTTTTGTAACTTGGTTTCAGACTGATGCTCTAGTTCGCTTGCTTCCGTTGATTGGATCTTCAAGTATCAGGTATTTCCACAGATTGATTTTTCATATTTATACATGTTATGCTGTAAAATTGGCTAAACAATTAATGATACTTATTGTAGAGAAGTGTTTAACTTTCACCATTATCGGGAAATACAAGGGATTTAATCAATTTTGTTTGCACTGTAGCACTGCCTGCCTGGTGGGCATCACAGGTGTCCTTGCTCCACTTCTTGAGGAGACTGTGTTTCGTGGATTTTTTATGGTGTCCCTGACCAAGTGGTATTGTTCCTTCTTTATTTATTTATTTAATATAATTTCTAAAAATGAGTCTCCTTTTAGTGTCGTATTTTATGTGAATAAGGGCTCGCAACGTGTAGTTTGTTCTAGGCCATGAATTGACTATCTGACGTCGACCCCAAACACAAGATGACATACTCTTTATGCTTGTGGACTGTTCCAAGTCATTTACATCCTTCTTGTTCTTTGCTTCTAAATAGTATCTTATCTATACTCCAATTATAATTGTTGCTTGGATATCTCATCTATAAATCTTTGGATCCCAATTATACATATACATCCGTATGTAGAATTTTCCTTTTCTATTCTTTTATTTCAGTGTGTGCGCATTAGGGATGCGTTGAGTTTGCTAGTCTTTGATTCTTTTTGGGATGATCCATTAATAATATTTGAGCCAGCTGTTAATGAAAATTTTGTATACTCATGCTTTCCTCTGTTCTTTCTGCAGGGTTCCCACTCCAGTTTCTGTCCTTATTAGTGCTGCAGTATTTGCACTTGCACATCTCACTCCTGGCGAGTTTCCCCAGCTTTTTGTGCTAGGTATTGTTTTATATTTTTATATTATGAATTATTGCAAAAGGATTCCACATAACCTTTTACTGAGCATACTGAAGTAACCTAATTTAGGCAGCACCACAGCAGAAGAAATTAGAAACCAAAAAAAAAGGCCAAAAAATCTTATAGTTAAAAATATAAGTCAGAAGAGGAGCCAATGTTTTTAAGTCATACCTTGGGGCTTGTACCGTGGAAATTCTATCCATCTTGAAGCCTAACAACTGTAACATAAAACGTTTTAAAATTAAACTTAGTATTCTTTGACAGTTTATGGGCAAACTTAATTTTGACCAACAACTTCTAGTGCAAATTCTCAGGAATTTGTTTGAGGGCTATAGTACACTTCAAGAAAACTTAATTCATAGCATGGATTTGGCAGAACTAAAGGGTTTTGTAATAGAACATTCTTTTAAGAATATATGGGTTCTCTAAAGAAAGATCTAGTCTTCTTCGTCTTTGCGAATTAACTTAGAATTATGGGATCGAGAACTCTTGACAGGGCCAAGAAGATTAGTAAGACTACTGAAGGATAAAATGAAGGCTTAAATTTAGCTGCATTTTCAGTTACGTTATTGTGTTTGAATATGACTGTATAGCTTCCTATAAATTTCAGAATCTTCCATCTATTTTGAAAAAAACTAACATAACTTCACGATCCATATAGGGACTGCTTTGGGATTTTCATACGCTCAAACTCGTAACCTTCTAACACCCATCACAATACATGCTTTCTGGAACTCAGGAGTTATTATCCTTCTCACATTTCTTCAGGTAAATTGTTTACTTCTTTGTGTACCTTACAAATTTGCTCGATGTCAATTGAGTTTTCCATGAAGTTTGACTTTTCACTTTTCTTTCTTCTTTCTTTCTTTCCTTTTTAGAAATTCTATATATTCATTTTCCTGAGAAAACATAAATTTCATCCTTGACATTTTATTTTTTGTCACAATTTATCTACACCATTACAATGTGTCGCATTGTAAAAAAGGGAAATCATAATGCAGCAATTATTGTCACTGTGCTATTAGCCATGAAAGGTTTTTGGATATTTTATTTTGAGCGTATTTTGGTGATTTTGGGATTAAGTGAAAAAAACAGCAAACCTAATGTCATTAGGTTGCAAAAGAAAGCATTGAACTTGAATCTATTTATGCCTCATGTAAACCTCCAACAAATTGTATAGCCAACTTGGGCCAAGAAAACACCTTCCAACTTCACAAACAAAATTATTAACACACTATGATTTAGTCTACTCTCTCTCTCTCTCTCAGATGCATTAGGGTATTAATGAAATGTTTTTAACTGATATAGGGTCTCGATTGTGACGTTGCATAGTCTAAATCTTCGGTTACAAGCAATTCTAGAATGTAGATTTTTCTTTGGTGATTTGACTTTCCATGATTAATTGTAATGGCTGCTAAAGTGCCCCTTTTCCTGTTCTTTTGTGCGTATAGCTCCAAGGATATGATATCAAGGAATTGCTGCAGGCATCATGATAGGGCTAAGAGTTTCCCTTCAATGGAATGAAGATTGTGCAGGTTGTCCTCTGCGTTTTTCCAATTGTATCATATAATTTTTTTTTGGTTTTTCTAGTAAAAGAAATGAAAAAGAGGAGAAATAACAAGCGAAAGCCAAATTTGTAAAGTAGATTAATCAAGGCAACTCTTAGCAATGATATAAACATGGGCATAATTTTGCTGGCAGAATTTGACGATTCAAACATCGTCAACGTTCTTATTAATTTATGATGGCCATTTTCTTTTGAAAGCCAAGAACGGTAGATATGAACGTAGCAACTTTTTGTTTTTTCAAACTGGTGTTTAAATATATGGTTTTCTGCTGACAAATGATACTGCTTTATGATGCAGTGCTTAATCAGTCAACAATGCTAGTGTTGAATTGATGTTTAGTTGTTTATGGGAGCTTTTAGCAAATGTATGGTTTGAATAAAATAAAATGACGGGAATACAGTTGGTTCAAATAGAATTTCAAAACTATGTGTAGCCGCAACTGCGGCTTCAAATTTTTTTTTTTTTTTTTTTAAAACCTAAAAAATCTGGGTAAACCCGGAAAAAAAGGAAAAAAAGGAAAAAAAAAAAAAAAAACTTAAAACTTAAAACCACAATTGCAGCAATATCAACAACATGAAGCCGCAGCAGCGGCTTCAAAGCAAAAATGCCAAAATGTTTTGCTAGCTTCTATATAATATATGCTATTACAAGATGCATCAGGTGATTCTATATATTCAAAGCAAAAATGCCAAAATCTTGCTAGCTTCTATATAATATATGCCAAAAATGTTTTGCTAGCTTCTATATAATATATGCAAGATGCATCAGGTGATTTGCTATAGGTGGAGTTATAGAGCATATTTTGAAAAGGTGAATGTTGGATTAGATATTCATTTTATGAGTGTCTTGCTTGCCAAAACTCACAGTGATCCGACGGTTGGTTTTTGAAATAATTGATTGTAAAAAAATGGTGACATTTTTAAGAACAAAAAAATTACAGTATTTTCACAAAGAAATTTTTCAGAAACCAACCGTCGGATTACTTTGATTTTTGGCAGGCATAACATTCATAAGATAATAGCATTCCTATATATATATGTATATTGTCACGGCCCGAGACTCTCCTCGCCCAACTGTGTGGTCTTATATGCCAACAAGCACTTTTATGTCGCGATAAGTCAGCCTTTTAACCCTCCTTGTCAAGACATTTTGGCAAGCATTTTTGCTTTGAAGCCGCTGTTGCAGCATCATGTTTTTGATATTGCCGCAATTGCGGTTTTAAGTATTTTAATTTTTTTTAATTTTTTTCCTTTCTTTCCGGCTTCACTGAGATTTATAGGTTAAAAGGAATAAAAAAAAAAAAAAGGTGTTTTGAACTGCAGTTGCTGCTACACATAGTTTTGGAATTCTATTTGAACCAACCGTATTCTCGTCATTTTATTTTATTCAAATCATACATTCGCAAAAAACTCTGTTTATGGTATTCACTTGTTTTAATATATAAAAAAGGCCTCATTTACATTAGCCAACTTGCCCGCCAATATACAATTCTCTATAGTTGTTGGCACCTTAGAAGTTGAGGCTTGGACATGAAAATTAGGATGGCTTGTAATTGACAGCAAACTTGAAGTCTCTCTCTCTCTCTCTCTCTCTCTCTGACATAGAAGTTAATTGTGAGCCCAATAAATGGTTGCAGCATATAATATTTGTATGGTCGCTTCTTTACTGAACTAGACAAGTCTCTTGGCTTGCATTTATTTATGTGAAGGTCGTATTCAAACGCAATCAGTTTCAAATAGCTTCACCCAGACGTTGAGTAAATTGAAAGCATGATGGTTTGCAAGATTTTGTCCCCAATAATGTCACCGACTAATGAAACTAAGGATTCAGAGGCACCCCTTCTACTTCTTCTAGTCTTTTTACCGGAGAGCATGGAATCCTGTTTTACCAACGATTGTCTTGGTCGGATGGAAATTTCTGCCCACAACCACCGAGGAAGGGGGAGAGAGCTGGATTTGCTGAGTATGTTTGGTCAATACCAACTTCATAATGTTATTATCATGGGTGGGTCTATATTAATATCCCTATTTTAAAAATGAAATTTGTTAGCAATGCCACTTTAATGAAAATTTTAATAACGATTTTACTCTTTTTCTTAATTCAAAAATTCAAAATTTATATAGGATACTAGATGCAACTTGAAAAATGAGATTGGTAGTTTACATGTCGAATGTCATTCAACAACCAATTACGGAAACAAAATGATATTCCAAATATTATTCAGCGTTTGTAGGCCATGCCAATTTATAAAATTAAAAAATTTTCAATCTAATACAATACCCATCAAATTTCTCAAACAAATTATACAAATCATTCTATAATATCATTAGGAACAATTTTAAGTGATGAAAGCACATGCATACATAAGGTGCCCAACTAGCTTGCTGGTAAAATTTCTCGGTGGTTGTACCAGAAATTTGGGTTTGAATCCCGCCTTCATTAACGTGGGGAGGGTTTAAGGGAAAGAAAACGGGTACCTTCTCTTGTGTACTCATTCTCCGAGTAGGGCTCATCACACACAAACACACACACGCACACAAACTATCACACCATTAGAACAATTTCACCTAATAAAAACAAACAAAATCAATTAATGAAATTTACACAATTTCAAACCCATGTTTACATGCCAAAATTGATTTAATATCCATATTCAGAACTAGGGCAAGTCCTGAGATTTTTGATGCCTTGGGTGAGCTCCTAAAATGTTGCTCCTATTGTATATTGATAAAAAAATTTGCATGTAAAATTTTAGTTCTTGAACCTTAATTTCTCATAAGCTAAAACCTATAATAATTAATTTATAAAGCGGGTTTTCAATAGTTTCATTCCGAAGCTCTTATCACCATTACAGCATTGTTCGCTCAGGAAATCTTCAAGTGGCAACTGCACACGTATGGTTTGAAGTGGGGGGCGTGCCAGAAAGGTTGACCTTACACCGTTTCAAGGTAAAAGATTGGTTCGAAGTTAATCGAGCCAAAATATTATAATCAGGCAATTGTGAGAATTCGGCTTTGCCTCAATGAAGAGGACTTTTAATTAATCAACTAAGGCAAAATAATTGTAAATGACTCGAAATGTAACAAGTAAAGCAACAAATAAAATACTTCAAAGAAACCACATAATCATATTATTACCTCCATTTCTGGTACAGCAATTATACACTTCTGTTAAAGTCCTTCGAAGCAATCAGACAGAAGA
>JAESVK010068839.1:0-12433 GCA_017140935.1 Hamamelis virginiana
TTTTTATTTTATTATTATCTATTATCTAGTATTATCTACACTATTTTTAATGGTTGATTAGATAAATAGGATTGATATGATAAGATTTTGATAAAGCCCAATAGTAATTAGGAGACCTTTAATTAGGGCGGGGTGGGTGCCTACAAGGAGTTCCTTGGAACCTTCCCACTTCGTAACCTAGCCCCCCAAATCCTACTTTGGTTCAAAGATTTGTTTTTCCTAAAAAAATATGGAGTCAATGTTTTATTGAAAATAAAACTCTTTTTGTGGTTTCCTTGTTCCCTAAAAATAAGGTGGCGACTCCCAGTTTTTTACAAACTTATATCCTTTTTTCAAAACCCAATCTTGAGTGGATAATAGAGAAGGATAAATGTGGATAATAGAGAAGGATAAATCGAGATGGATAAACATCATCCACAATCCACTCAAGAACACCCCCAAAGTGAACGAGAGGCCTCCCGATCAGGTTGGCCGGTTCACAGATTGGCTACTCCACTGGGGATGTCAATGGCTAAACTCTAATTAATTATTTTTGAGCTTTTCAATTTCTTAATTTAATAAAATCAACCACTGGCATTTGCATGATTGTTTGACTTTGAATTCTGCATTGTGTGCGCATTGACTATGCATGTTTAGGACGTTGTATGCTAAAGCCAACGATGAGCCTAGCCATGGGCCCGGTTTCTTTGACTCTCGGGTTCCATCTATGCGAAAGTCATCACTCTTCTTGCCATGTACCCTCGGGTATATTAAATGGACCAATCACGTACTGTTGGTCCCACGCGGCATTCCTGATGTCACATGTGGTTAGGTATATCGATTGGACCAAGCGAGTAAGGGACACTCAGCCTACACTTTGCATTAGTCCATATAGACTGTCTCTGTAGGACACATACCCTATGTCACTTTTTGGCACATTATTGTAATGTTATGCTGTCGGACTGACCCCCCGGTTTTGTCCGAGCCCTGATTGTGAAGTGTGTAGAACCACTAGGACTTGAGATTGTAGGTCTAGACCTTATGAAATGCCCTAAACTCTTAAGGGAAGTGTCTCCAAAGAGTTAAGGTACTTGATGAAGGCTTAGTACCCTACATATCCTTGGACTTAGGCTCGTGGTAATGTTATGTTGTCCGAATAGTGATATCCGTTTATAGGCCTTAGGTGAGTTTGAAGTGTGGGCTTTAGGCTCATACTCTTTGGATGGAAGGTATAGGCCTGCAATAAGATTGAGATGTGAGTTTAGGAGTTTTTGATGAGATTCTTGTTGGGGCTTTAGGCCCATCTTCATAGGATAGAATGTGAGAGTGTTTGAGGTGAGATCGGTGTGTGGGCTTTCAGCCAATGCTTTTAGACCGTTTGTCCATTTATGGGCCTTGTAGATTGAAAGTGAGATTCGTGTGGGCTTTAGGCCCATGATCTAGAGTAGAATCCTTAGGTTTGCACCTTCAATGAATATTCTTAACCGATGATGAAAGTGTCCTAAAGATTGGGGTAAATGCCAAAGGAATAGTCTTTATCCTTTCTTTGTTCCTGGGCCCAGGCCTATTGTAGTGTTTTGCTACAGAGTTGTTGTGCCCGTTTGTGGGCCTTGTGGTTAGGAAGTGATCATTGTGTGGGCCTTAGGCCCATGATCTCGAAAGTTTAGTGGTCCTTGACCGTTATCCATCTTTGTTTGGGGTACTTATCGGAAGTATAATCCCTATACCCTTCAGCTCTCTACTTACCCATATGGTAGGGTTATGCCGCCGAATTTTCCTCAATTGCCCTTACATGTTTGAGCAAGATAAGTGTATAACCCATAGATTGTAGGGCAATTAGGTCTATTCCTCTTTTGTTACCTTTAGGAAAGTCTCCTACGATATTAAAGTGCCAATCAGGGGCTTGCCCCATTGCCTGTGGGCCTTGGCCCATTGTAGCATTATGCTACCAAATGATCCCCATATACCTTTGGGCCTTAGAGGTAGAAAGTGAGATTTGCGCGGGCTTTTAGCCCAGACTCTATAGGTCTGTTCATTCTGAGTGTCTTTACTAGGGGCTTCTTTCCCTAAAATTCCCTAATCTACCTCACATGCTTTTGGTGTGAACTTTCATCCTTTTCAAAGGAATGTCCTAAAAAGTAGGGGCTTTGCGAGTTTTGTGAAATATTATTCTTTTTCAAAAAGCAATCATGGGGCTTTAAATTAATTTCAAAATTTTCATTTCTTTTTAGAAAGCATTCTGGCTTGGATCGTTGACTCTAGTGGGCCTGGGTTAAGTGTTGATTCATCTGTTGATTCCGATATGGCTAACAACGAAGAGGTTTCCCCTACTGGTGCTGCCATAATCATGTCCTCCAAGGAAAGAATGGAAGCCCTAGCTTAAATGGCCGACGATTTCCTAGCCCTAAAAGCAACCCAAGATCTATCTGAAAAGAATGGGGCTGAAATAGGAGAATCATCCCTTAAGCCTAAGCCCATCTTTGAATCCGTTAAGCCCATGGACCTGGATAAGAATACTCAACTCAAAAATCCTCCATACTTCGCTGAAGAGCCTATTCTCCTGAATAGTAGGATTGAAGCCCTGGAAAAAGCCATTAAAGGATTCCAAAGGTCTGATGACTTGATGGACATGACCTCGCTTTCCTTGTTCCCGAAAGCCCACTTATTCAGCCACTTCAGGATGCCAGAATTGGAAAAGTTTGATGGGATGGGTTGTCCTAAGATTCATTTGAAGATGTATGTGAGAGCCATGCATCCCCGTGGGGTTGATGATGAGTTACTAGCCCAAATGTTTCATGAGTCGCTTGCCGGATCTACTTTGAAATGGTTCTTGCATTTGGATGAGTATAAGATAAAGACGTGGGAGGACATTTACATTGGGTTTATTAGCCACTACCAGTACAATACAGAAATTGATGTCACTCGTCGTGATTTGGAAACAACCAAGCAAGAACCCTATGAGACCTTCTCAGCTTTTATTATGAGGTGGAGGGTTAAGGCCTCTCAATGATCAACCGACCAACCGATGAAGAACAAATCCAGATGGTACTCAAGAGCTTATTACCCATCTACCACAAGTATCTGTTTGCACAGTACTTTCCCAATTTTAAAGCTCTTGTTGGGGCTGGAACCCAAGTCGAAGACGCCCTTGCTAAAGGATCCATCGAAGTCGAACCATCTCTCAAAAGACAACGAACCATTTTCGAGGAAGAATCAAGTGATGAAGTCAATACCATTATCCCACCCACATTGCCTTCCAATGGAAAAAATCAACCTCGCCAATTTGCTGATTTCCACATGCCGTTGGATCAAATCCTCGAGATATTGAAAGATCAAAACCTTTTGCAACCCCTCGAGCCAAGGCCTCTCCCTAAGTCAATACCCAAATCCTCCAATAGAGATGAGTACTGCAATTTTCATCAATACCCGGGCCATTCAACCAACCAGTGCTACCGCCTTTGCCATGAAATCCAAGATCTGATTGACCATGGAGTCTTCTCTTTGCCCAATTTCTCTAATCAGTTAGCTTGAGCCCACCACCGCACCCCTTTCCAATGGATCCCTTGACGGAGAACCTTAGTGAAGCCCATGAAAGATGAAGAGTTGTTTCTGCCGAGTAGTAGCTTATAAGATTTTGTTTGTGCTTCCTTTGAGTAGTGTAGGATTTCAGTTTTCATTTTCAATAATAAGTGTTTCCTTCGCCCACTTGTGGGACTAGGGTGATCCGTTGTTTAGGATTTCTTTGTTTTGTCATTTCCCTTCGAGTTCAAAAAGAAAAAAAAAATATTCTCTTCTGCATCTTCTTTGCATTGTCTTCCTCTGCGGATGTTTATGGCATGAATGTAAATCTTAAGAAAAATGTCTCTCTGGAGCTCGTTGAGCAAAGGAATATGGGACAATCAACCTACATGAATGAATTGGAATCAATTGATTTAGGGACAAATGACTTGTCTAAGATAATTAAGATTGGGCCAATAATTTTCTCACAAGAAAAAAGAAATTAATCGGGTATCATGCTTAAAGCAAACTTGTAAAACTTTTAAGTTTAGAGACAATATATCCTGCGATGGCCTCATTGTGGTGTGACTACCTTTCATTTATTCTAAAGATAGATCAAGAAAAAGTCAAGAAAGATGAAGTTGAAGAGATGAAATAGGTTAAATTAGTAACTAGGGGCTGATTCTTCTCAAATTGAATCAACCCATAGTATACTCATACTCGGGAGATTCAATGGTGGGGCTCCTCCCAAAGAATGGGGCTTCCAAAAAAAAAATAGAAAATAGAAAAAAAAAGAAAGTAGAAATGATTGGCATTCGAAGCCACTAAAAAAAAAATGGTACACCGGGGCTTAGAAAAAGAAGAGGAGTTAGTACCAAGAAGAAAGTTCGAACCAAGATGTGAAGTCTATACACCATTAATCGATCGTGCGCTATCAAGCGGGACTATTTGACTTTAGATTTAAAAGAGGATTAAGTTTGCTCATCTCATCCATTTAGAAAAAGAAAAAAGAAAAAAGAAAAAATGAAAAGCCCGCTAGGTAGAAAACCTGAAAGGGCTACCTAGGCAAAAGTTAGGGTATTCAAAAAAAAAATCAAGCTCGCTAAGTGGAAAACCTGAAAAGGCTGCTTAGGCAAGAGTTAGAGCAAACAAAAAAGAAAGGAAAGTGTTATGAACTACGAGGACCTGATTCTCCACAAACATCAAACAACTTGTCATAGTTTCTTCGAAATAGACATCAAAAGTGGAGATACGTAGGTAGCCCATAAAGATACATTGGGTGCGGTCCAATTCTTGTGAAAACACTGAGTGTTGAGTTCAAAATTAATTTATCATGGGCAATTAGTTTGAAACTAAATAAATTGAAGACATTTAATTCATAAGGGTAAATAATATCTTGAAATTTATGGACATGCCATTAACACCTTGCTGCTTCTTTGTTTCTTGCCATTTTGGGAAGTTTGTCACTTCCTAAAACTTCTTGTGTAGCTTTCTTTTAGGTATTACTTGTTTGAAAAAGTTTTACCTTCGTGAGGATTTTTATGTCCCTAATGTTTTGTTCTTTCTTTAAATCTCAAAATTTAGTGATATTTGGTGGAATTGGCAAAATCATTTGACATGAGCCTAGCTAAGAATCTCTAACAAGGCCCATTGCCTGAGCCTTCTTCGAACCCTTTTTTGAACCCTCCAACCATGTGGTTGAACCCATTTAGAATACTCCTTACCCATTGTTGAATATTCATTGGTTTTGACAATCCCATCAATTTGATTAAGATACATAAGCCGGTTTGCTTGACCATCCAGAATGAAAGATATCAGAATTCGATGAACCTTTGCAACTATTGAAGTGGCTTGCAAGGTGTATTTTGGGTTGACACCGAAATGGAAGTGCAAGTATGATCTAAGGAAGGGATGCACATCATTACGTTTGAAGAAGATACATGAGGTTATGAACCCCAAAAGATGTAGCCATCAGAATCAGAGTTGATATTGACTTTACGTCTCACTTTGCGATCAAAGGATTCAAGCCGAAGTGCTTAAACATAATCTTTATACTTCAGTTTTTATAAAAAAAATTTCGAAAAATGTTTTTGAAAGCCCTCTTGGTTGTTTTTGAAAATGAGTGATATATGTGAACTATTTGTGCCGGTCCCCCTCTCTTCAAAGGTACTTTTACAGTATCTGCATTAGAAAGTTCTTAAGTTGGGCTTCTTTGCCATAGGTACCCTAGTGTCGAGGTTAGGCTTCCTTGTCATAGGTACCCTAGTGTCGAGGTTAGGCTTCCTGGTCATAGGCATCCTTCTGTTGAAGTTAGTCTACAATATAAGAGTTGGTTGATTAGCAAAAAATTGATATTGATAAGTTAGAATAACTTTTAAGGATGGAATTGTTGGCATATGAAATTAGTGCATAGAATGATGGGTTTGAAACCTACACTAAGTGTGACACTTGTGTTGAAAAATGAAAGTGTAGCATAGAGTAATGTTGAAAACTATCATTATATGTATTAGTTTATGTGTTATATAATTTAATGCCTTAAGAGTTTATAATAACTTAGCATTATTAATGATTTTGAATCCCTTTGTCATAAGGAATGTAGCTGGAAAGAAAATCCCAAGGAAATGAGTTTTGAAAATGCTTTATCAAAAACCTTAAAGGTATGCTTAGTTGAAATTGATTTTTGAAATAAAACTTTCTTAGTAACATGGAAATGTCATTAGAAAGAATAGCTTTTTTAAAAAAAAAACATAAGCATTACTTTTTTGAGATTTTTATCAAACATGTGATATGCACACATTTGAAATAAGTTTTGAAAACTTGTCATGATATGATGAAATCATTTTAGAAAATTGTCAATGTCAATGGAATCATGACATGGAAATTTGCTTTTGAAAAGTGGAATTTTTCCTTTCATAGAATTTGGTCGAATACTTGGTGTGCATACATTTGAAATGTGTTTTGAAAACTTGTCATGACATGTGAAACATATTTGAATCATGACATAAGAAATTGGATTTGAAAAATCAAAATTTTGTTTTCTTGGGAAATTTTATCAAATACTTGATGGGCATCATTTTAAGCTTGTAAAGTAAGAGATTGGAGCACCCAAACTCTTCCAAATATATTCCTCATGAAGGGGAATGATCAACCAAAACTTATAGAGTAAATTTTGAACTGAGAATTCCATAGAATTTGGAGATAAAAGATAGGAGTATGAGTTTACCTCTTGTCGTGAATGGGAAGATAGAAAAGATGAGCTTGAAGCTCCAACAATACTCTTAAGTTAGTTTCGTCGTCCAAAAAGCCTTGTATGGGTTAGGATACCGCTTGTTAGTCGGGAATTTGAAGATATGATGGAGAGTTGTAGAGATTTGAAAAAAATGGGTGAATCCCAAATGCAAGAATTATAGAGATGAATTCTACTTTTGATGTGTAGAATATCTTAGAGAGTAATTGGAAGCAGTCTCAATAGATGAAAGCAAATCTGAATTGATGAGAAAAAGTGAAAGAAATTCACATGGTTGATATTGATGATAGTTTGCAAGAGAATGATGTGAGATAATGATTTGGAAATGATAAGCGTGTAGGCAAAGCCCATATTTGACATATGGCATTCAGAATAAGAATTTTGTTAAGCAAAGCCCATATTTGACATATGGCATTCAGAATAAGAATTTTGTTAAGTGAAGTCCATATTTGACATATGGCAAAGCCCATATTTGACATATGGCAAAGTTCATATTTGACATATGAGATGTGATGATTAGAATAAGAATTTTGTTAAGTGAAGTCCATATTTGACATATGGCAAAGTTCATATTTGACATATGAGATGTGATGATTTAGAATAAGAATTTTGTTAAGTGAAGTCCATATTTGACATATGGCAAAGTTCATATTTGACATATGAGATGTGATGATTTAGAATATGATTTGGCGAAGTCCAGGTTTGAACGTATCTCACATAGGAGATTTGATGAGTTGGAATATGATGGTTGATAGACGAAGTCTATATTTGATGAAGTGTGATTAGCAATTTTGAAGATAATTAGAAATGAGTGTGAGATTCCCTCTAAAGATATGATGATTGGAAATGAAATTTCTAAAAGGATTGAAAATCCTTGAGATAACTAGAAATGAAATTTCTAGAGTGAGTCGAAGACTCCCAAGTTTTTAGATAATTGGGAAATGAAATTTCCAAAAGGATTGAAAATCCTTAAGTTGACTAGAAATGAAATTTCTAGTAATGAGTCGAAGACTCCCAAATTTTTATGATAATTAGAAATGCAATTTCCAAAAGGATTGAAAATCCTTGAGTTGACTAGAAATGAAATTTCTAGTAATGAGTCGAAGACTTCCAAATTTTTATGATAATTGGAAATGCGATTTCCAAAAGGATTGAAAATCCTTGAGTTGACTAGAAATGAAATTTCTAGTAATGAGTCGAAGACTCCTAAATTTTTATGATAATGGAAAATGAAATTTCCAAAAGGATTGAAAATCCTTGAGATAATTAGAAATGGAATTTCTAAAGTGAGTCGAAGACTCCCAAGTTTTTAGATGATGAAATTTCCAAAAGGATTGAAAATTCTTGAGATAACTAGAAATGAAATTTCTAGAATGAGTTGAAGACTCTCAAGTTTTTAGATATTTGGAAATGAAATTCCAAAAGGATTGAAAATCCTTAAGTTGACTAGAAATGAAATTTCTAAGATGAGTCGAAGACTCCCAAGTGAAAATGAATTGGAAATGAAATTTCCAAAAGGATTGAAAATCCTTGAAATAACTAGAAATGAAATTTCTAGGGCGAGTCGTAATTTGAAGAGAATGGGAAATGAAATTTCCAAAAGGATTGAAAATCCTTGAGATAACTAGAAGTGAGACTTCTAGGAAGAAAGAATTTGAAGCGAAGATTTCAAAATAATTTTGATAATTGGTTCGATTATCCCTCTTTTGTCATGGCAAAAATGGGATGTCATTTTTCGTTGATATTCACTGGCGCAGCCATGAACATCAATGAGGGGCTTCTGTAGACATCCATTTTTTACCACGAGTATGATCATGAATGGTTGCCTGTGTTTAGAGGTAAAATAGGGTGTTAAAACCCTAAGTTGCCAGTTTTACCTTTTCGAGTAGTTAGGTAGAGGTCATAATCACATGTAGGTTTTTAGGTCAGATTGAGTCGGTTCTTTTTGCATTTAGTTTTTAGAGAGTCTAGGAGTATCCTTGCAAAGTTTCATGGCATTCTGAGCCAGACTTGATAGAAAATAAGGCCTTTTGTGACTTGAAAGGCAGTGTGCTGTCCTTCGAATCACAAAGGCTCCGAATGGCTGTCGATCTTCTCTCGAATTGTCCCAAGACTTTGGCATGGATATTTAGGGTGTGTTTAACAGCTAAGTTGATCAGTGACAAGGCCTGTTGAGCCTTCAAGCTCATGTTTGGCTCTTGAAGCTCGAAAGGCCCTTTCAAGCCCATATTAGGGTTTCGACCGGAAGTGACCGGGATTCGATATTTTTATCAAACCAAAGCCTTTAAAGGCTTCAAAACACTTTCTTAAAACGTTTTAAAACTTTTTTCGAGAAGAATAAATGATTTCGAAAGCAATCGGTTACAAATTTCAAAACCCTAATTTGGGCCCGGCAGGCCCTAAACAGCTAATCGGTTGACTTTTTCCTAAACCTTTGACCTCGGTCAATACATTTTCACTTCAAACACTTCTTAAAACATGGAAAATAGAATCACGATCGTTTCGGCGCTTGAATCGTCAAATTTGGACTTAAAACGGGCCCGAAAAGCCGAAAAAAGCCGAAACCGGAACGAAACGGGCTGAGATAGGCTCACATAGGCCAAAAATAGCATGGAGGACCGATGGCCGTCCACCTAGGGACGGCCAACCGTCCTAGAGTGGATGGTTTTCGATCCTCTTAGCCAATAAATGCCAGTTTTGAGTATTTTTTCTGCCCGAGACTCTTCCAAGCCCTGCCATGTGTCTAGTTCGGCCATGGGGACTTTTGGATGAGTATGAACACCTTGGAAGATTGGTTTTGAACCCTTGGATCATTCCTAGGAGATTTAAACTCAGCCATTGATCAAACTCAGGCCTCCCTATAAATAGAGGGCCCTAGAATCAGTTTCAACACACAGAAAAAAGCTTTAGAGAGCTAGCTTGGAGAGTAGAGGCTGGAGCAATTGCACAAGCTTCCCCCATAGCACTCTAGCTTAAGTTTTAAAGTTCTTGAGGTCCTTGGAGTCCTTGGAACTTGAGGAGAAGGCTTGGAGCTTGAGGAGAAGGCTTGAAGCAAGGAGGCAGAGAGAGAGGTTAGTAGTTTAAAGTTTTTTGCAGTTTTCTTTTCTTTTTCTTATTCTTCTTCTTCTTTTATGATCATGCTAGGTTAGGTTTTATTTCCTTATTATATATAGGGTTTAGTCCATTATTAGTATGCATAGGATATAGTTCATTGTTAGCATGCATAGTTTAGGTTCTATATTTCTTTAGTATGCATGATAGGCTAGTTTATTTTTAATGCATATTTATCTTCTTCTATTCCTCTTTAGCCATACCATATTAGATATTTAGGATTAAATTCATGCATGTTTAAGTCTTTTAGGTTAGTTTATCACATGCTAGTGTTTATAGGATGGGTTTGTGTTATTAGGTTGTTTGTCTATTCAAGTTAAACATAATATTATTTTTATCATGATTTATTTTGGAACGTTTGATTGATATATAAAATGTGTTCGAGGGAGCATGCAAAGGTGAGTCTCTTCCCTTGTGATTAAATGCTATGTTTTGATGATAATTTAACATGCATATTAGGTTGCATTTAGTGCATTCTTTTAATCATTTTTATTCATTGTTTTAGGGTTTTAAGTATACTTTTTGATTACTTTTAAATCTGTCTATGGATTTAAAGTGACCTAAAAGTGCACTAAAACTCATTTTTTAGGCCAAAATCAACATAGAAACATGCCTAGGTTCACATAGCTAACTTAGATTTGCATTTAGGACATTTTCATGCATTATTTGCACTCTTGATTATATTTTTTATTTATTTTTCAGAAATTCCAGCATGCATATCATAGTGTTTTAGGTATTTAGACTATCCTAGGATTAGCTAGAAACCCTAGGATTAGGGGGGTCACTTGACCCCACTTAGGACTCTTCTTTGTTGTAAGAATTACAATAAGAATAGAGTTCTATTTTACCTAGGATTCTACTTCGAGAATAATTCTAAAAATGATTTTGAAAGAATTTAAAAATGGAATGAAATTCCATCTCTTATAACAAGTGTTTTGATCCAACTCAAACTCTCGAAGCTAGAGTCCAAGATAAGATAGAATTTCTACGATTATGTGGTTTATTACAATAGGAGAGTCCTATGTAAAAAAACTACGTGGACTTT
Organism: Hamamelis virginiana; assembly: GCA_017140935.1. Classification (NCBI taxonomy): domain Eukaryota; kingdom Viridiplantae; phylum Streptophyta; class Magnoliopsida; order Saxifragales; family Hamamelidaceae; genus Hamamelis; species Hamamelis virginiana. The sequence goes on from JAESVK010068839.1 coordinate 10,881, forward strand.
GATCCTTATCAAGTAATTGGTAAGGTACGTAGGCAATCAATAGGGTGCAAGTCCAATCTTAGGATGACTCTAGTCTCCTAAGGTCTTTAGGATTTCTTTGATTTCTTTTTTATTTTATTATTGTCTATTATCTAGTATTATCTACACTATTTTCAATGGTTGATTAGATAAATAGGATTGATATGATAAGATTTTGATAAAGCCCAATAGTAATTAGGAGATCTTTAATTAGGGCGAGGTGGGTGCCTACAAGGAGTTCCTTGGAACCTTCCCACTCCGTAACCTAGCCCCCGAATCCAACTTTGATTCGAAGACCAAGTTTTTCCTTAAAATATGGAGTCAATGTTTTATTGAAAATAAAATTCTTTTTGTGGTTTCCTTGTTCCCTAAAAATAAGGTGGCGACTCCTAGTTTTTTACAAACTCTCATCCTTTTTCAAAAACCCAATCTTGAGTGGATAATAGAGAATGATAAATGTGGATAATAGAGAATGATAATAGAGAAGGATAAATCGAGACGGATAAAACAATATCCATAATCCACTCAAGAAACCCCAAAGTGAACGAGAGGCCTCCCTATCAGGTTGGCTGGTTCACAATTAGTTATGTGGCAAACAAATGAAAAAAAAAAAATCTATATCTTCTATGAACACAACATCTAAATACTGGGTTCTTTTTTGGGAAAATGATCAAAATAACCCTAAATATGATTTTATTTATCAAGGAGTCCAACCAATAAGATGCTATACTAATAGCCCCCTATAGGTCAAATATAAAGTCAACTAGGATATTACATTGTCTATTATACCCTCATTCCTTAATTTCAGCAAGCTTATTAATTTCTTTAAATTTTCTGTTTTAAAATTAAATATTTATGGATGTTTTTTATCTGAAATTTATGCTGAATGTTTTGGATACGGTAAGTTTGTTTGAATTTGAATTGAGATTAAAGATTTCATGGAGTTCATATTATCTAAACAAAGGTTTGGTTTTGGATTTTCTAAATCAAAACGGGTGTCATACACTAGCTGCTATTGATCTATTTTGTTGCGAAGATTATTGGTTGATAAAGTTGGGCGTTTACTAGATTTCAAACATTGTTGAAAGGTGTGTTCCATGTCTAAACTTGATTTATTTTTGTTTTCCAATTGATCCTGTTCTACAAATATACATGTGTTGGCCCAAAATATACTCTAGAGGGAGGTGAATAGAGTATAGGCAAATAAAAAATGATTTAAAAATGGGATAGTGTATTTTTGAAATCTTAAACTTTAGATAACTAGAATGCAAATATGAACAACAACTCAATAATACAAATAGCAAATAAAGACTTGAAATGAAAGAGATTGAGTTAGAGAGATTCAAACGCTAGGATTTTTAACGTGGTTCAATCTCCGTCTACGTCCACGCCTCAAGAACTCCGTCTCAAGGATTAATCCACTATCAAGACTCCTTCAAGGTGGAGAAACCTTTACACTTGCCTTTTTTAAAAGGTGGAAGACAACTCTGTTAGAAGTATGCCCTAAAACCAATCCTAAAGGGTATATTGAGTTT